>JAQJVL010010632.1:0-11700 GCA_035578905.1 Stictocephala bisonia
TAACAACCTAACCTAACTTAACCTAACCTAATCAGACATAACATAACCTAACCTAGCCCAATCCTAACAGAACGTAACCTTACTGAAATCGGCACGTTTCCGGCGCTAACGTGCTTAATAATGGTTCGATTGTAAAAGCCTGGTGTAATTCGTGATCGGTGAAAATTTTTTAATAATACGAGTACCTACATCGCTATATTTAAGGGAAAATAATATTTTTATTTTTTTCCTCATTTTCGTAATTTTTCTGGCTTTTCCGTTGAAAACACTATCATATTATTATTTCTTAGCTATGTATCTATTATAATTAGAATTATCAGCCAAAAAATCTACAAGGCCCTTGTTCTATATAATTACCGTTAACTTAAACAAAGCTACTGTATCTGAATAAAAAAAAATAAAAAAAATAAAAAACGTGAAATCATTCTTTGAAGACGAATGATTGACGTTATTGAGTGATTAACTCAAGACCTTGAGTTGACGTTATTTTCTTTATAATATATTTGTCACAACCTATTATTTATAAAACAAAATATTTATCAATTTAATAATCATATAAATGTGCATAATTCTACAGAAACAAATTCAATAAAGAAGTTAATTGTACACATTATAAATTATTATATAACCTACAGGAATTTTGTAGGCCATAAATAATTAACACTTTACTCAAAATAGTTAATTATTTACAAGTACAAAAATTAAATAAACATAGGCCTAATTCCTGAGGTCCTCAAGGCAGTAGTTAAGGCCCAGTACTTTTTAATTTATTAATAATTACTTTTATATTAAAATAGAATGTTTTAATGTATGCTGATAATTTAAAAATATTCAATGTCATTAGTGACAGGATTGGTAGTAATGTAGTGTGATTTAATCTTTAACTGGCTGGAGTCAGGAACATTGTCTTACTTTGAATGTAAATAAAATGTTGTGTCACGACTATTTTTCTAGAAAGAAATATTCTATTCTCATTTCCATAGAGTATAAATAATATTATTCTGAATTAAGTTAATCATTTTAGTGAATTATTTATTCTTATTTCATAAGAATTTACTTTTTCTGGGCACATTCTTAATGTAGTAAAATAACGCACAACACACAGGAGTGTATTTCAAGTCTTGGAAAGCAATTTAGTAATATTAAAACATTAAAAACATTGTTTATATCGCTTGTATGTTCTCGTTTGGAATTCGTAGGTGTTGTCTGGTTTCTTTCAACTAAAATATACTGTGACATAATTGAACGAATTTAAAAGAGGTTTTTAAGAATATTGTATATAGATGAATTGGGCCTTTAAATAATCTAAATTGGTTTATTGGATACGAAGATACGTTGAATATTGTTGGTTTTGATCTAAAAGACGCAAAGTGTCTCAGCTTTGTTTCTTACATGCTGTAGTGCCGGGTATAGATGACGTAACACGGAATGTCGCGTACGGTGGACGGGCAAGCAAAGTCACTCAGCTTTGTTTCTTACATGCTGTAGTGACGGGTATAGATGACGTAACACTATGGTTAGAAAGTCCAGGCGTACGGTGGTCGGGCAAGCAAACTGATTTTAGTCCAGCTACTGAAGGTGAAAATAAAGTAATACATCTGAAAGTTTTCAAGAAGGACCAAATTTTCTGAAACATTGGAATTAAGCTCTTCTTACCCTTTACTTCATAAGTTAAATAAACGAAAATTTCATTTATTGTTTTAAGGGATAAAACCACCCCTTATTGTAATGTATTGGAAAACAATGTTATTATGCATTGCTTAGAATATAATTGTATTGATATATGTTAAATATGTATTAATTTGTACTATAAAACTAAAATTATGGTGTTTTAAGATATTACTACCCTTAAAAACAACCCCTTTTATTGGAATTTATACAAACATGTCTTTAAAAATGTTATGTAGGATATATTTAGCTTACAATATATTAAATATTTTTTTTATAATAGGACTTAATTAGTGGCTTTTTGAGATGTTACTACCCCTAAAAACTACCATTGTCATTTAAATGTTGCCAAAAAAAGTATTTAGCACTACTTGCAGTGGTTTGCCTATTTCTTTCGGTTAAGGTGGTGCAATCGGTTTTTGGTGAGTTAATTATTTCCCAATTTTATAATCAAAATTAGTTAATTACCTTCCTTTGAGACAGGAAAAATATACACAATGACCAACTCAAGGTGGCCACAATTGGCATCTCAAAAAGTATTGATTTTACAGCAAACTTTAAATCGGGAGTTTACCTAATTTTTTATGAACATGGCAATTATTACGTGGGTCAAATTTTAAAATTCGGTCACCATTTTCCAATTTGGCGCGTCCTGTTTTTCATACAACTGTACGTGTGTGGGTGGGCAGGTGGTACTTGTAAACGTCACCTTGGTGCAAAAGCTCTAACCCAAGTATTTGGCGTCAAAGCATTGTGAAGTTGTAGGTTAATTAGTACTGAAACTGCGTCCACTCAATGGTTGTCATCGACATAGACACTGCCAGATAAGAAGTCTGAGGTGTCTGTGTTGTGTGGTATTTAGAGTCAGGTTCTTTTTATTGAGGAGCGCACCGAGTACCAGGCTTTCGATACTTTCTGGAACTTAATTTACACCATGAAAGCTTAATTTTAATTTGGCTAGAATACGATTGATATTCATGAATAATTATTATTTTTTAAATATTAGTTGCCGTTTGGAACTATATGTACTGTGAGTGGGCCCATTTAAAGTCACTAGTACGAGCGATATGATGGAATTCAGTTACTGTTCAGTGATGAAATATATGAACTTCTATGTGGGTGGGAAACAATCAGTTGTACGTACAGTGGCGTCATTAGGAGAACTTGACAATACATGTTTTTGAGAGTGTCCTGTGTGAAAGTGAGAGTAGTGAGGTTGCCCAGTGAGAGTAGTGAGGGTGGTTGCAGGGTGTTTAGTTTGTTGTGAGGGCGTGCTTTTCTGTTTTGTTAAATGAAGTTACACAAGTGTATGCCGGTTGTTTCTGAGCTACAACCTACCCCTTCGTCCCACTGAGTAAGGAGAGGCATTCCAGGAGCGCTGAAAGGATTTCTGAAACTTTCAGCGCTCCTAGCGGCTATACGGTTAAGTATCAAAATTATACCAAGAGTACACAATTCTTTGAATCACTAGTAAAATCTAAAAGCATAATAAAAATTAGGAGTTACCATAAGCAATTTCAAAGTTTACCACCATATTGGAAAATGGTGACCGAATTTTAAAATTTGACCCACGTAATAATTGTAGTGATCATAAAAAATGAGGTAAACTTCCCCATTTAAAGTTTGCTATAAAATCAATACTTTTTGAGATGCCAATTGTAGCCACCTTGAGTTGATCACCATGTACATAAAAATGTTTAACCACTGCATTAGAACTTGTGGCCTTATGAAGTGGTGAATTTAGCTGATTTTATATCAACTATAAGGGCTAGCGTACACTACAGACTTCTTTGTCGGCCGACAATTTGGTCGGGGGAGATATGAATTCATGTCCCAACCCAACAGTTTGGTCGGGGACCTGAGGGAGCGCACATGAACGACTATTTAGTCTGGATGTAAAATTTATACGTCCAATCAACTTGAAATTTTGTCAATAACTTTATTTAATTCTGTAACGAAGACGTGGCTCTGGGACCAGCGGTTTTTAAAGCAGCGTCTGATTGAATGAATGTGGTTAAGGCTCGATATTAGGCCTAAATATTACAACATTGATTTATCGAAGTAGCTTTTTTTATGTAAGTGTGTGAATTATTCCATCAGTATTTATTTTTCTTCGGTTTTCATTACCTGTCCGTTGTTTACATTAGTTGCGTATAAGGTTTATTAATTTTATCTTTCAGTTATACATTAAACGGAAGTGCATTAAATTTTGTTCCCTACAAATCAAATGCACTTCCACATTGCAAGGAGAAGGCTAAGATGTACAGACATTAGCTTAAACAGGTTGACTGCCACAGGTTCACTAGATTGTTTCCCGGCGCCATGAGTACCATAAATTGTACTTACCTCTCAGATAATAGCATTGCTTTATATTTTTTTTCACAACGCAAATTTTTATTTAAATGTACATTTGTATTAGTACTGTACTATGAAAGAAAAATGTTCATAGAACCAATTTTTATGCCTAGCAAGATATTTTCATCCCCTAACTGTGTTTAATTTGGCCGCTAAGGAACAGCTGATTTTCAGCAATAGAACAGCTTATTTTCAGTAACAGTAAATGTTCAGTTAGGTTATGTTTATGCTTGTTTGTATGAACAAAAAAGGTTTATTCAATTTGTTTACTGTGTGAAATCTGTTCTTTTTTCTCATATACATTAAAAAAGTCAAATAAGCCAAACCAATTAGCAAAATGTCTCTTTTTGAATATAATTTTGTAATTCATACAATAAATCTATAAAATTATATTTCATGTGTTTTTTCACACATAAGTCATCTAATAAATAATTCTTTTATTACAATAGTATATGATAAAAGTTAGTTATGAAGTATACTAATACCAAATATTATTTACTGATCTCACAGCCCATGAGTACCCATTTATGTTACTCACAATGAAAAAAATATTTTAGGTGAAATTATAACTTATACTTTTTTCTACTGATTAAAAGATGGAAAAAACACAACTAACAAAATTTATTCTCTTTTAAATTTATGGCCCATGGATGCACACAGCAAAACACTGCGTGGCAGCCAACCTAATTTACTGTGAATGTTTAAGCAAGACTCTGCATTTTAGTCAAATATATGTGATAATTCTCAAAATGTAAATATCTGGAAAATGCAACATAACTTCTGTATATATCAAGCTAAGTTCTTCAAATTTTGTGTATATGCTAACAATTAAATGTAATATATGATAAAATACTAACATATGTGGTGGTTTGATATTTATGGTATGTTATGATACTACAAAGTACAAAAATTTTTAAAAATAAAAAAAATAAATTTATATTTGTTAACAAAACCAAAAAATGGCCAACAATTAAAACTTTTATTTTTATGTTATAGTACAACTCAATACCAACAAAACAAGACTAATTTCATTAATTTATGACAATTAATGAATTTACTGTGAATTTTTAAGCAAGACTCTGCATTTTAGTCAAAATTGGCTTGCCGTTTTTCGCACATCTACTGAAAATTAGCTTGGCGTTTTTCGCAACACCATGAAAAATTAGGCTGGCGTTAAAAGGGTTAATTGGTCAAAATCGGTTATATGCCTACAAAATCTAAACTTTTCCCTATAAACTTGGAGAGTTCTAAAATGATGATATTTTGAGATTAGCAACAGTTATTAGTGCCAGTGCGACCTTGTGTAGTACCGTAGTTATCTGATCAGCGGAGGTGGCGCTACTAGCCTGCCATTCTTATCTGTCTCTGGCGTGCAGATAACAGTGACTACCAAACTTGACCTTTCTGGTCAGATAAACGATAAATTCATCTGCTAGAATAAGTAGGCAACTGGTCAGTGTGATAGTACAGTAGAAGCTAAAAAAATTGTGATATATATATATAAATATAAATGTACTTTCAAATATTTTTGAACTGTACGAAATGTGTAAATCTAAACAGTGGTGTGTAGACGCTAATGTATTAGCTAGGGAACTAGGTCAAAATCGGTCATTGACAAGGACCTTCATACATGTTTTAGTTTTGCCTTTTGCTCTGTTTATTTACTTTGAGTTTATTACTTTTAATATTTAGTAAGCACGTTTATCTTAACTATGTTTTTAATACGATGAAGTTAATGAGAATTTGTTAAATATTTTATTATATTGTGGTTTTGATTTTCTGCAGATAATATTCATCACCCTATTTAGATGTATATCAACCTCTCATACATGTGAACTCGTACTGTTAACAATAGAAAACTTTAATTTTACCCACAGCTCCAGACAGGCTTGGTCCTTACTTCGAAAACTTTCCACCAGAACAGGGCCAGTTGTAGACATTCTTCTCGTGTAAGCTAACAACATTGCGCCCCCCCCCCCCCCCATAAAAAACCCTGAGATATAAGGGGCATTCTCTCTGGATACACAAATTTTCAAGTACAATTCAAATACTTAAATATTAAGGGAAAAGCGACGAGATTTAAATATCAGGTTCACCTTAATGTACATATTAATGCAATATTTTTAGCCCTTAAAGCCTAATTATAATAGCTAAAATAGTCTAAAAATCAATAAATACAACACTAGTCAGCTTGCAAAAAATTGCAAAATTTATTTACTCGTAAATTAAAGGCAAAACTTAAGTTTTCGGTTAGAACACTTTAAAAGACATTGTTCTTGCTTTCAATTTGGCAAACTCAACGTGTAATCGGTGTCCGTTTGGTTTAGTAAACCATTCTCAGTGGCCATTGTTGCCAATCCACTTAAACGTTCTTGAAAAATGGTTGATCTAAGATATATCTTTATAAGTTTCAACTTAGAAAAGGTTAAATACTACTGCCAGGACAAAAAATTATGTGTACCCGAGTTTGAAGGCTGTTAACTAAGAATGTAAATAGCCTATGAAATATCCAGTTACATCAGAAACATCCAGCATATAAAATTAATGTACCGCAATTATACATTTCATAAGGATTACAACGCGACCAAGTAATTAGTTTTACGACCACTAGAAGCCAAGAAAACGTTCTTTCAGAAAATTAATTGACGACAACTTTTTTTGAAAATTTAAAATTCTGAAATGTATTAAACATATAAAAAAAAAACATTCCTTTCAACCACGTTTTGAAATATGAATTCGATACATTAACGGGTTTTTTGGGTAATAACAGTGTAAAGTTGATGTACAGTGAAAACTAGTAAAAATTCCAGTAGGCCTACTTTTTTGTTCCGACTAGGATAAAAATGATTAAAACTTATAATAAAAATTACAAATACATATTTCATAACGTACTATCAAAGAATAAAAACAGTGGTGTGATTGGATTTTTTCATGGGCCTTTTAGTTTTTTAGTCAGCAGTCTTCAAACTCGTGCACGCACAATTCCTGCGCTGACAGTAACAGTCATCAAACTGATTATTTTAAGTATCTTTTTATTATTTATTTATCGAAGTGACATTCATGATGTCACTATAAAAATCTTCTCAACATGAATTGTTGGTCACACACATTCATAAAACATACAAATAACATTTAATATTTATGTTTCAAGAGGCTTTTATTTACAGAAAATTAAAAATAGAGTAATAAATTATCTATCTCTAAACATATTCTGTGATGTACTTATACCGAGTAATACTAATAATAGTAAAAATGTGACACCATTTTATTGTAGGGTAAAGTTTTCACCTTACTTGTATATTGGTATATTAAGATTAATTTCTGCTTGCCATTAGGTAAATTATGTTTCGTTCTCACAGTTAATTTATTTCAATTTGTTACTAAACAGTTTATATCTACCAGTACATATTATAATAACTTTTCACACCATCCTGCTCATAAAAATGTTTTCCTTACATAGTAAAATTGAACGTACTGTTGCCCATTACGAACTGCATGGTGATTGACTGATACTCTTTTTGTATGGGGTTTTATATATTTTATTATACATCTTGAATTTGTGATTAAATTATATTTGCTAGAAATTCGTGTACGCAGAATTGGAAATTAGTAAACGGAAGCAGACGACGTATTGTCAATTGTCAAGCATTATTTTCACGAACATCACTAGCGGTGCATTAGGGAACTAAAGTCACACTCTTTTCAGGCAGTAGTATTTGGGGGTGAAGGAGATCTCTCTGTAAGGTTTTGGAATAACAGTAACTCGAGCACTGGGATTAACTTTTAGCAATATTTTAGGTGGTGGCAAGTTTAATATACGTGTGCTCACGGGGTTCTACAGTAGAACCTCTTTAATCCGGCACGTTTTGGATTTGATGCTTTCCGGATTAAAGAAAATTCCGGACTATAGAGGTTATTTATAAAAACACAGGAGGTGTATAAAAAATAATATAATTTGCACAACAATATTTACTGTATGTATATATATTGTTTAAATATGGGTTATTTAAACAATGTAAATCGGTGTGTGTGTGTGTGTGTGTGTGTGTGTGTGTGTGTGTGTGTGTGTGTGTGTGTGTGTGTGTGTGTGTGTGTGTGTGTGTGTGTGTGTGTGTGTGTGTGTGTGTGTGTGTGTGTGTGTGTGTGTGTGTGTGTGTGTGTGTGTGTGTGTGTGTGTGTGTGTGTGTGTGTGTGTGTGTGTGTGTGTGTGTGTGTGTGTGTGTGTGTGTGTGTGTGTGTGTGTGTGTGTGTGTGTGTGTGTGTGTGTGTGTGTGTGTGTGTGTGTGTGTGTGTGTGTGTGTGTGCGTGCGTGCGTGCGTGCGTGCGTGCGTGCGTGCGTGCGTGCGTGCGTGCGTGCGTGTGTGCGTGCGTGCGTGTGTGTGTGCGTGTGTGTGGTATTAAAATGCATTTTTTAGTACAGTACATGATGAAATAAATTTGAATACAGTATGAAATGCAATACAGTACTGTACTATAGTATTTGTGGTTTTTAGCAACAGCACTGGTAGATGGCTGGAAAAAAGATATAATATCTACTTGCTTCTTACAAATATTTTTTATTAGCTGTCGAGTTGCTCACTTTACAATGTTCATTGTGAAGCCAATTCTGTAATTTGTGTCTATTGCCGTTTATGCCGGATTATATACAGTTCCGGACTATAGAATGCCAGATTAAGGAGGTGAACTTTACTATGTACCCGTACTCCTACAATTTCAATTTGGCGGAGTGAATCAACACTCAACCTCAACCGAGTAATACTAATACATAGTACAAATATATTGTCATTACTAAATAAACCCGTTTGGTAACTAGTTACTTTACGTTATCCTGGCCGTTTAGGCACCCCCTTTTTCCTGGCGCCCTACTCGGCCGCGTACCTCGTAAACCGGCCCTGCACCGGAAAGCCCCTCAGAAATAGCGCTGGACTGTGCCCTAGACCTACGGACGTAGCGAAAACGCATTGTCGGCTTATTAAAGTCAACCCGCCATCTTTCTGATAAAAAGAGAACTGAATAAGATCAATGGAATCCCATACGCACCGTTAGAAGTATCATGGCACTTCACTCTCGAATAGTTAAGTAAGTTGTTCTGACAGTTGGGAAGGCAGCCGAATGGATGACGTCTTCCCGGAATTTCTAAAACATGCTGGTACAAAAGTAAAACATCGGTTTCTATAACAGTCTTCAATGCCATATTGGCAAGTGGCGATATGCCCAAAGCTTTTAAAAGATCTAAAATAATAACTTTTTGAAACCAGGTAAAGAACTATAACGTGCTGAAAGCTGTAATTATGTTCATATAGCCCTTAATTATGTTAGTACGACATACCGTTTAAAAGCTTATCTTGCGCTCTTTTCAATGAAACAAATTTGACTCCCGTAAATTTAAGTACTAGAGTATTACAGTAAAAAATTAAAAAAACCCTGCTATGTGGACACCAGCATTTTTTGACCATACTGTTCAGCATTCAAAACCCTTTAAAAATTATGTGCCACATGACCTATGTCGCTATTTGAAATTGTCGAGATTCGAACTTGTGAATACATTTCCGGGAACACCTTGTATTTTAAATGCTACAAAAACACTTGTGCGACGTTCTCCATATAAGATTCATTACGGTTACAGTTTACTGCATCGCTTTATGTTTAACGGTTCAACCACACGAAACACCCTGAATTACAAAGGCTGCACTATTTCTTCTGAAAGCGGAGTCATTCGGATCCAAGTGGTGACGTCACGCGGTTGTCAGACGTCCCGTATGCTACAATTCGTTTTTTGTAAGTTTTATAAATCAATCTGGAGGGCGTATTTATATTTGAATTATTGAATTAAATGTTTTTTACTAATTTACTTGTGTTCTGGAACTCATATCAATATCAAATATTTAATTTTACATTAAATAACCGGTATACGAGACATCATATGTAATTTAGACTGTTACCTTCCTGTTTATTCTAATGCACCCAAAATTATTGTTATATGCCCATATTTAAAATTAGATCTTCATCTTTTTGCATTAATAATGTGTCCAGTAGGCTACATATCCACTTAAACGAAAAGAACTAACTAGCTAAAGGTTATTTTATTATTTAGTGATCAATATTTAATGCTCTATTCTTGTCATTATTGAGGATATGATTTTTATTCCATGAGGAAGAGACAGTGGTCAAAAATATATTATTTAGATATTCTAAACATTCATGGGAGTACGGTGTCCAGGACCCAGCAATGGCATAGGAACATTGCATTTATGGCAACGTCGCACTCCAGAACTCTTTAAGCTGGAGTAGCCCTTCATTATTTATTAAATATAATAACTCAGAAGTGGAAAGATATTTATTTTTCCCCTCCCCGAAATAGGGGAGGTAAGAAAAATTTTTTTAATGTGAGTCCTGTTAATCTAACACTATAACTTGTTTGTTCTCTGCGAAAATGAGTTACAGTATTTTGTTAGAAATTAGTTCAACGTTACTGTAGTACATTGCATGAGTAGCATTGTACGCCTAACGCCACATAAAATATACAGGGAAAGGGATATCTGTACTGCCTACTGTCTGCGCACCCGAGTTTGAAGGTTGTTTCCTAAGCAACTAAGAGGCCTATGACAAATCTAATCACACCATTGTTTTCCTCGTTTAATTGTACGTTATATCATTTGCATTTTAAATGTTTATTATAAGTTTAAAAAAATTTTGATCATAGTTGGAACAAAAAAATACCGGAATTTTAACTAGTTTTCACTGTACATCAAATTTACACCCTTATTAATCAAAACTCCATTAGTGTATCGCATTTATATTTTAATACCTGGTTAATAGGAATGTTTTCGGCTAGTTTCATAAATTTTAGAGTTTTAACTCCTCAATTTAAAATCACTGAATTTACTTACACATATGAAAGTGATATGTCGTAACTGAAAATACCATGAGGGTTACAACAAGATAAAGTAATTAATTTTATGACCTCTAGAAGCCAAGAAAACAATATTTCAGGGAATTAATAAGAACTTTTTTTTCTCGAGGAGTTAAAAATCTAAACTCGCCGAAAACATTCCTATCAACCAGGATGATGTTTTTATGAGATTTATTAATGGATTTTTTAGTAATAACGGTGTAAATTTGATGTACAGTGAAAACTAGTTAAAATTCCGCTATTTTTTATTCAATCTATGATAAATTGCTACGACTTATAATAAATAAAAAAAATGCATATGTCATAACGTACAATTATGTGAAGAAAACAATGGTGTGATTAGATTGTTCGTAGGCCTCTTAGTTCCTTAGAAAACAATCTTCAAACTCGAGAGAACATAATTTCTGCACAGATAGTACTTGTGAGAAGGTGAAAGTAGGGTAACGCTTCGAAATAAAATATGTGGCAGATCTAGAGTTCAGACACAGATGACCAACGACAAGCGAGAACGCTGGTATCGATTTGCAACATGAGTCATTACGCGATCTTACGCACGCGCTGTGTTGTGCAAGTTCCCCTTTGTGACGTATCGTTATCTTCCACTTTTATAACATTGCCTCAGTGGCGGCTACTCCATAAGAGCACATGAGCACGTGAACCCCCTGTGAGATTTGAAAAAGAAAATGAACCACATTTAAAGTTTAGGTTAAATTATTTACACATTGAAATTACAAAATTTCAATTTTTAAACTCAATTTAAACTC
>JAQJVL010010633.1:0-11696 GCA_035578905.1 Stictocephala bisonia
CTTTTTATAATAGGCTAAGCTTGTGAGCGAGTGGTATGAGTTTTTAGTATTCTACACTGACGTATGTTAATGACTAATACAGTATATATTATTGAATGTTGTAGTAACTAACTGTGGTTATAAGGTAGTTGTTTGTATGTACTTACTCAAATTGAAGGTTCAAAGTTGTACAGCAGAAGAGCAGTTGTAGAGGCAGGTAGATGCTTGATGATCCACAGTTGGAAGGCACACTGACAGCCGTTGTGAGTGAGGGGTATATATACCAGGATCAGACGACCACGCCTGAGGTTAGGTAACCACACCTGGCAAACCAGACAAGGTCTGGGAAAGGCAATACCGGACAACTTGGTACTGATCAAAGAAGTTGGATCCACGTCTTCTGTGCACATTTTCCAGGTATGTATGTTAACTTGAGGGAAAAGTAACAAAGTTCTTTTGTTTGAGGTTTTCTTTTTCTTATGTGTGCTGTTATTGTTTCAGAAAGATGGGGCATTGCTGCAAGATGTGTAGGTGTTTCAAGAGGCTGGAAGATCAAGGACACGACTGCAGATACTGTAAGACATTAGAAGAAAACAGGAAAGGACGCTGCATCCCATTGATCTTCGTACCATGTATTTTGTTCGCAAGTTACATGGTCTACGAGGTTTACTATAAACATCTAGAGTAAATCTCTATGGTAAGGTGGCAGTGTGGCTACCAACGTAATGAGCGATGGATGGGGCTCATTACAAGGGTTTGTTTCTCCGTACCACAGGGGTATATGGTCTAGACCTGTGGGAGCCTCTTTGTTTACCCTTAAAAATCAAAAGAGTGACCTCTGAGCTGGTAGAGGAGGTTGACGTTCCTTCAGAGGCTTTTGCACTGACATTCTACCGACCATACAAGGTGAGTATCTTTGCATGCTTTACGTAAATCTCTATGGTAAGGTGGCAGTGTGGCTACCAACGTAATGAGCGATGGATGGGGCTCATTACAAGGGTTTGTTTCTCCGTACCACAGGGGTATATGGTCTAGACCTGTGGGAGCCTCTTTGTTTGCCCTTAAAAATCAAAAGAGTGACCTCTGAGCTGGTAGAGGAGGTTGACGTTCCTTCAGAGGCTTTCTACTAACAGTCTACCGACCATACAGGGTGAGTATCTACGTAATATGTTTGTGCATGCTGAAGTAGTAGTTAAGTCTGTAGGTTGTCGACACTATACGTACCTCGATAAGGCTGCAGCCAGGTGCGCATTTGCACAGAGTGCAATCGATTGTGTATGTGGTGTGTTTGTTCATGAGCCACTTAGTTATGAATTGGACACAATTCATTGAAATTAAAAAACAACCTTGTGTCCGAGTGGTTCCGCATCCGACTGGCATGGAATTCCATGTTAAAGATGACGAATGTGAGCCTTGAATTACTTACAGACATAGATCAACACTTGTTTGTTGAGTCGGGTACGCTAACCACTAGACCACGCGGGGTTGATAGCTTTTTTGTCTAATTTGTTTAATATATATTTATGTTTTAGGCAATTGCTGCTGGGAGCGCTGGTAGCGATTGCACTCTGTGTAAATGCACAGCTGTTTCATGTAGTAATTCTCGATTGCACTCTGTGCAAACGCGCATGATCGTAGGCTAAGAGTGTACGAAGGAAGCCACATAGAGTATGAAATGTTGCATTTGTTACAGTATAACAGAGTGTATTTTATATAGTATAACGTAGGAATTTGGAGGGAAATTTGGGAATTTAAGGGAGATTTTGGAGGGAAATTCCCAACAGGTTGGCAGGACTGGAGCAGCCATCTTGGATCCGGGACCGCCATCTTGGATCCGGTCACGTGACCTTGCCCCACCCAATCACATTAGTGCCAATTAAAACTCATTAAGGTCATTAAAAATCGATTAAAACCCCATTAAAAACTCATTAAGGTCATTAAAAACTCATTAAGGTCATTAAAAACTCATTAAGGTCATTAAAAACTCATTAAGGTCATTAAAAACTCATTAAGGTCACGTGACCTGAACCCCCACCCTCGGACATCGTCGGGACGAAATCTCATCATTGGGACGTCGTCGGAACCGCATATCCCCTCTACTAATATTGTTTTCAATATATAGTTATCAATTAAACTGAATTAATTTATTTTCACACAAATGGCGTTAAACTCCTGGTGGTACATTTTTGTTGAATAATTTTATAGGAAAATATTTGTTCCTTATGGACCTGAACTCACAGAGTAATATCGTAAGACAAAGAGTAAAGAAGGAGACTGTAATCTAGTTACTCGGACGGTGACAATTTATTACGGTCACGTCTCGCCTTATTAGAATATCAGTTTCCAACAGCTGGCTCGGATTTTGGTTGTTATTAAGGTAAGTGCAAATTTCTTCCAAAATTTATTATTACGTTTGGTGCACCATCACTAATGGTGCACAGTTTTAAACATACTTTATTAGTTGTTCTTTTTAATTATAGTATGGTAGGTTTTCTTTTTACTTCCGGATACATTCTACTTTTTAATTATGCTGTAATTTAATTGTTAAGGTTATTCATTAAAGTTAGTGTTTTATTTTATCTTTGAATACTGTGTATATACTTTTCTTTCGATGATGGTGTGTTGAAAAGTCTACGAGAGATATTGAGAGATTGAAGACAGAGTTATTTAACAATCTTAAATACGACAATAATGTAATATAATACATATATATAATATATAACAATATTGTTATACTGTATATTATAAATAATGAATATACTATTTTTTCCTGCACATTTGGTTCGAGAACGTTAACAACTTAAAAAACGGATATTTGCTATTATAGAACATTCGAGCATATATTTAATCTTGTAAGTAATAAGTTACAAGTATGAGAAGTACCAATATTAAAGGAACAATATTTTACTTTGCTCGGCCTTTGGGACAGCCTGTGGGAAAATATAAAGTATATGTTAAAAGCAGAATGTTTTATTAAATTTACTAACTTAGTCTAGACGTTGCTACAACAGACCCAATAACTCATTTTAGAGACGATGTTTATGAATTTAAAAAAATATCAATAGAGAGAGACATAGGGAGTATAAATAATTTATTAGAAGATTATGCTTATAGACTTGGGATTGATGTGGATTAGGGAAATTTTCCCAAAAGTTCGTCCTTTCTTCGCAAAATGTCTCCCGATTGTATTGGGAATAGACCTAATCTTTAGTTTAAAGTTGGTATATGTTAGAAACATTTGCTTAACTGAAAATAAGCTAGAAATGTTCTGCTTCTTTCAGAAGAAAATAGCAACAGACGGCTTCTTTCTTATTTAATATGTAACCATACATCTTCCATAATAAATGCATACAAACAAAATAATAGATATTAAAATAAAAACTACCAATGAGTAAATTTGACAGTGTATTTACTCTGATACCTTTTTTAGCCACCATTAGTATCGATTGAGGTTAGAAATACTTAAAAACCCACAAGTTAAAAATGAACGGTAAGGATGGTCAGCAAAATATTACATATAATTTGTCATTATTACAAAAACGTTTTGTTTAAATTGAAAATCAAAGCTACATGAAAGTAAGAAGTTCAACTCTGATAAGTCATTATAATAACATTAATAATTAATGAATATATTTAGTCATATATAAATTAATCCTCTTAGAAGAGTAAAGAAAAAATAAAAAACAGCAAGAGACCTCCAACTCAACAGTTTTATTATTTAATTATTCTAAATGTTTCTCTTACAAAATCCGAGGAAGAAATAGCCTTTCCTAACATGTAATTATTAATTAAGTTTGATCCCTATTAATAAAATCCAATAAAAATAATTAATGAATATATTTAGTCATACTTCAATAAATTCCTCTTACAAGACCATAGGAAAATGGAGTGATTTTTTACATTTTTGTTCTTCTTTGAACAACGTTGTAAAGTTGATTAAATATGTATACAATATATTTAAATAAAATAAAATATATACATTTAAATTGTGTTTTATTAAATTACTATAATGTAAATGATTACATTACATACGATCAAATATATATATATACAAGTAAAACTTATTAAAATATTTATTGTTTAATTGCAGTTAGAAATCAATAATAGATGATTACTAATTCAATGTAGCGGGCCTGGATGTGGGAAGCCAACGATGTAATAAGACCGCTGACAAGCTTGTTACAGCTGAAGTGTGTTAAAGTGCTCTTCAACAAGTGAGTAATTAGGCTTGTGAAGTGGGAACGAACTTACTTCTTCGCTGAATATACAACTATATTGAATGTGGGAAGACAACGAGGTAATAAGACCGCTGACAAGCTTGTTACAGCTGAAGTGTGTTAAAGTGCTCTTCAAGTAGTGAGTAATTAGGCTTGTGAAGTGGGAAAGTACTTACTTCTTCGCTAGACGTACAACATTATTGAATGTGGGAAGACAACGAGGTAATAAGACCACTGACAACCTTGTTAGCTGAAGTGTGTTTAAGTGCTCTTCAAGTAGTGTGTAAGTACTGTGAAGTGGGAAGAAACTTACTTATTCGCTAGACGTACAACATTATTGAATGTGGGAAGACAACGAGGTAATAAGACCGCTGACAAGCTTGTTACAGCTGAAGTGTGTTACAGTGCTCTTCAAGTAGTGAGTAATTAGGCTTGTGAAGTGGGAAAGAACTTACTTCTTCGCTAGACATACAAAATTATTGAATGTGGGAAGACAAGGATGTAATAAGACCGCTGACAAGCGTGTTACAGCTGAAATGTGTTAAAGTGCTCTTCAAAAAGTGAGTAATTAGGCTTGTGAAGTGGGAAAGTACTTACTTCTTCGCTAGACGTACAACATTATTGAATGTGGGAAGACAACGAGGTAATAAGACCGCTGAGAAGCTTGTTACAGCTGAAGTGTGTTAAAGTGCTCTTCAAAAAGTGAGTAATTAGGGTTGTGAAGTGGGAAAGAACTTACTTCTTCGCTAGACGTACAACATTAATGAATGTGGGAAGACAACGATGTAATAAGACCGCTGACAATCGTGTTACAGCTAAAATGTGTTAAAGTGCTCTTCAAAAAGTGAGTAATTAGGCTTGTGAAGTGGGAAAGAACTTACTTCTTCGCTAGACGTACAACATTATTGAATGTGAAAAGACAACGAAGAAATAAGACCACTGACAAGCTTGTTACAGCTGAAGTGTGTTAAAGTACTCTTCAAGTAGTGAGTAATTAGGCTTGTGAAGTGGGAAAGAACTTACTTCTTCGCTAGACATACAAAATTATTGAATGTGGGAAGACAAGGATGTAATAAGACCGCTGACAAGCGTGTTACAGCTGAAATGTGTTAAAGTGCTCTTCAAAAAGTGAGTAATTAGGCTTGTGAAGTGGGAAAGTACTTACTTCTTCGCTAGACGTACAACATTATTGAATGTGGGAAGACAACGAGGTAATAAGACCGCTGAGAAGCTTGTTACAGCTGAAGTGTGTTAAAGTGCTCTTCAAAAAGTGAGTAATTAGGGTTGTGAAGTGGGAAAGAACTTACTTCTTCGCTAGACGTACAACATTAATGAATGTGGGAAGACAACGATGTAATAAGACCGCTGACAAGCTTGTTACAACTAAAATTTTTTAAAGTGCTCTTCAAAAAGTGAGTAATTAGGCTCGTGAAGTAGGAACGAACGTACGTCATCGCTAGAACTACAACATTATTGAATGTTGGAAGACAACGAGGTAATAAGACCGCTGACAAGCTTGTTATAGCTGAAGTGTGTTAAAGTACTCTTCATGTAGTGAGTAATTAGGCTTGTGAAGTAGGAACGAACGTACGTCATCGCTAGACATACAACATTATTGAATGTTGTAAGACAACGAGGTAATAAGACCGCTGACAAGCTTGTTACAGCTGAAGTGTGTTAAAGTGCTCTTCAAGTAGTGAGTAATTAGGCTTGTGAAGTGGGAAAGAACTTACTTCTTCGCTAGACATACAACATTATTGAATGTTGGAAGACAACGATGTAATAAGACCGCTGACAAGCTTGTTACAGCTAAAATTTTTTAAAGTGCTCTTCAAAAAGTGAGTAATTAGGCTCGTGAAGTAGGAACGAACGTACGTCATCGCTAGACATACAACATTATTGAATGTTGGAAGACAACGAGGTAATAAGACCGCTGACAAGCTTGTTATAGCTGAGGTGTGTTAAAGTACTCTTCATGTAGTGAGTAATTAGGCTTGTGAAGTAGGAACGAACGTACGTCATCGCTAGACATACAACATTATTGAATGTTGGAAGACAACGAGGTAATAAGACCGCTGACAAGCTTGTTACAGCTGAAGTGTGTTAAAGTACTCTTCATGTAGTGAGTAATTAGGCTTGTGAAGTAGGAACGAACGTACGTCATCGCTAGACATACAACATTATTGAATGTTGGAAGACAACGAGGTAATAAGACCGCTGACAAGCTTGTTACAGCTGAAGTGTGTTAAAGTGCTCTTCAAGTAGTGAGTAATTAGGCTTGTGAAGTGGGAAAGAACTTACTTCTTCGCTAGACATACAACATTATTGAATGTTGGAAGACAACGATGTAATAAGACCGCTGACAAGCTTGTTACAGCTGAAGTTTGTTAAAGTGCTCTTCAACTAGCGTGTAGGTACTGTGAAGTGGGAAGAAACTTACTTCTCACTAGACGTACAACATTTTTGGCTTATGTTTCTGGGAAGGATTGACGTAAGCATACATTACTTAATTTATAAACTATACATAATTTGGCTTTTTGTTGGTTAATTCGTTTTGATATATAAACACACAATAACCGCACCCGACAATACATCTTCACTTTTATTTGAGATAGACAGTGATACAATATTTTTACTTGATTGCAATTTGACAAAAGTTATTTATTTTCTAAAATATTCTTGTTTTTTTCAAACGTTCATCACTTTGTATTAAGCTTCTTAACAAAATTTTAAAAAGTAATTTATGAAATTTTTCTTAATAAATTGTTAGTTATGGATAATTATTCAATGATAGATAGTTTTTTCCAATCTTACGTACATTTATTATTTGTTTTTCTATATTTTACTTAGACCTTAACAGAATGGAGGATTTTCAAATAAATGGCCGTTAATGCTAATATTTGACCTCTATTAAAATATCAAACATAATGTCGATTTGTTTTAAAATTAACAGCACTGTACAGTAGAGAGCTCCAAAATGTCAAGGCAGTCTTTAAAATATAAAATAAAGTGTAAAATAGACTAAAATGTGTGACTTGTATGTTGTATTGTAAATTAAGTGAAAATATGGCAAAAAGCTAAGGCAAATATATTTTTAAAGACGGGAACGACAAAAGGAAAATCTCTAAAAATCAATTAATTATTGTTAGTTCTGAATATTGCAACAGATATTATCTTTTTGACCAATTGTAGTATATTTGTTTTCTTATCTAGTTTATTTTCCTTAAACAATTTTAATTACAAAAACTGCAAATATATATATAAATAATGAAACAATTACCAAGCAAAATGTATCAAATTAATTTTCATAGCAATATCATTCGTTAACGTTACGCTAGTATAAAAATCAGTTGAATTTTAAAACGCTTAGAAAGGGCTGTTTAAATTAAATGCATGATTAGATAACAATTGTTATGTTGCTCCTCTACCCTCATATTCGCCCATATCCCCTCGATCGGTGTCTTAGTAATAAATAATCAATAAAACATCCAAAAAAACAAACAATTGTCCTTTCAATAATAAAATATGTTATATTAATTTGTTAAATTTTGCAAACTAATTACATATTTTTATTTACTTGACTGATGGTTATGATGAACATTATTGATACCAGAAAACCCTTTTTTCTTTACATTATATTACATTAAAATGTATCTAAATGATTTAATTCATCATAACATTCAAAATAATGTATTATATATAAGAATATGTTAAGAATAAGAATATGTTTATTCAGCCTTCAAATTACAGTTACATAATAATATGTATAACACTCTGAAATACTAGCCAATTTTCCAGTACATATGGCTAGCACATCTTAAAATTTAATTAAATTTACAAAATTAAACAGTTCATTTTTGATAAATGATCTCGGCGGCTCACTGCAGCACGTGTGGTCTCCTTGGTGTTGTGTAAATAGTTATACCTTATACTAGACTCTTCACGTACCAAATATACAATACTAAATTCACAAAAAAAAATATATATATGTTATAATTATCTGTACATTTATTTTTCAACATACATTCGCTGTATTGAAATGGTATATTGATGATTATGAGACCAAAACCGGTGAATAAAGATTCCCACTTGATTATTCGTATGAAATATTAAAAATATTAAGTTAACTCCATTATTAATGTATAATAAATGTTTGCAAGTATTAAACTTATCGATGGTAAGGTCCTTAAAAAATGTTTCAGCCACTGGTTTTTTTGCTAATTAAGGACATATTTTACCATCCAACAATTATGATACTAACTATAAATGAGTTCAAAAGCCAATAAATTTCATCGCTATATAATAAAACCTTATCTTTCTCAGTCTGAATCGGTTACACGAAAAAACTAAAAACATGGGTTTCTATTTCAAAAACTCGGTCCATAATATCGCTCGTATAGAAACACTTAAAGCATAATTTATTATTTGAAAAATAATTGTTTTAAACAACTTGAGTATTTATATAACTTTTAAATAGTTAAATATATAAATTTAACACACCGCTATTGAAGATTTAAATAAAAAAAAATTGGGTGTGCGTCGGACCACACGGTGGAAGTTATACTTCTTTGGCCATTCTCATACACCCACTCACGCACACAAACAGACAGGATATATAAATGAAATATAAGACATTTTTCAATATTATTCAATATATTTATCTTCAATATATTATACGTGACTTCATTATTATATTGTACACCTATATTATCATTATCAGTAATTTCTTCGATTAACAATCGATTAATCGATAGTTCTTAAAAATTTTTTCTTACTTTTCAGCATGACGCGGTTTCTCGACCAACATCCCATCCCAAAGTGTCTAACGGGCGCAAAGAAGTATAACTTCAAAAATCATAACATCAACTAATGGTTCACTGGATTAGAAAATAGAACAGCCTGTATTGGCCCGCCGGTGGTAAAATTCTATACTATAAGGCTGTCAACTTTTCAACGGTGACTATGAGTTGTAAAACGGTCAAGTTAACTGTTGCAAAGCTAACGAAGTAATACTTACGGACACCATTAAAGACTGCTAAGTGTCGAAGGTAATCAAGAATATTTCAGAGTTAAATCAAGACAACTTAGTATTACAAATTCTTGTCACGTAGCTGCCATATTTCAGGTGTTAAAGGCTTCTGCTACTTGGTAAAATAAATTTCTCGCTCACTTATGTGCCTTAGAACTTATGATATTAGAACGCATTTAAATTTTACATTTTTCCACTAAATTTATTTTATATAGTGATTGTAGTGGTTAGGGAATCATACGTTAAAAATTTAAAGAAAATAATTGTTTTAAATAGTAAAAAATAATATATGATATACAGCAAGTGTGTGATATACAGATAGCAAGTGGATCAAAAATAAGTTTAGGTAAAATATTAAACAAGAAATTATAAAAAATAATAGTTTTTGTTAGGCCAAACCTCCATTCCTTAAAATTTATCAATAACGCATTAAAATTACAGTAAAAAAACAATAAAAATTAGTGCTATGAAACTTATGATATGAAATTTTACTCGTCCAGTATTCTGATTTAAAGCTATTTTAATTCACATGACTATCTAACGAAAACATATACTTTCGTGTGCCTATTGGTTAATATATTTTCTTTAAAAATAAGAGCCATAATACAGCTTCAGGGTTGCTACTTACATAAGATTGATGGATGGGAGTGTACTTAGAAATTGAGTGTACTCATACATCATGGCATGATTGTCATACATCACGGCATGATTGTAAATAGCACAGTATTACTGATTGATGTTTGTAGAACGTCTATTTTTAGTGAAGTAGGTAAAATGTATTATGAATTATCAATATTTGTTGTAAGATTTTTATCTCATTAGTAACAACTTTGCCAGTTTGTGTTATAAGACATGTATTCCTTATGTGGTTGCTAAAGACAATATGTAACAATAGTTGCTAAAGACTATTTAGCAACAATTAATAATGCATAGTTCTTTTTGCGTCCAGAACGAAGAGTAGATTTATATGTTTTCCTGGTTGAAGCATTAGAGTGTAACATAATATGTAAAAATAATGATTTGTGACAAAAAAATAAACTAGTAATTTTTTCAAGTTTATTTTTGTGATTAGATCGTCAAAATGTACAAATATGCGAATTGCGAATACGTATAATAAAGAGTAGGGTTGAATGATTTAGCAAGAAATATTCTCCAATTAAATGAGTAGCAAGGCAATTAACAATTAGAGATAACCAATTATTTTTCTTTCAACCTTTGGAAAGCTCTAATGGGAATTGAACCGGATTCTTCCATTCGATAGATGGATTCATAACAATTAAACATGAATTTAAAATAATTTCCTAACTACTCCTAAACTTCACAATGAGATATTTTGTGAAGTAGCTACTCAGGAGACAAAATACTTTAGCATTATCTCTATTAATAACTCAAAATTATAACATTACCAATTGATTGTGATCAATTTACTCTTACGATCATGTCATTAGTTTACTTCTATCGTTAAATAACATTACACTTGTATTTTCGTTAGATATGGTTGAATATTAAGATTTAAAAGTTAAAGGATGGCTCTTTTTACCAGGAAAATTTAGGGCTAAGAAACTCTCTCTAACACTTAATCTGGAGGGCAGCGGCTTAAGGATGACTTCCGAACCACCACCAGTGACCGGGCAGGCGGGCTGCGTGCAAGTACGGTATCGCTGAGAAGGTCACCCATCCAAGGAACAGCCACGCTCAATGTTGTTTGGCGCTGATGACGTAAGAAACCTATGGAAAAAGAAAAACGTAAGTTTTATATTAAGATTTTAAAACAGGAACTTTAGTAAGGGGAGAAATTGATTTTTACTCTTAAATTAATTTAACATTTAAATTCTCTTGCCTGTGTTTTCATTAATTACATTTATATCTTGTTCACAACTTCTATTGTTTATTGTTCATTTTTTGTTGTTAGGTTAGGAAGTATACCGGATATAATATTACGTATGCACACATTAATTTTTAACTGTTGTTAAATAAATATGTAAATCAATAACAAATATTATCAATGTTATACCCGAGATTATTTATTAAAGGTATGCATTAAAAATAAATCTGTTTTAAAAACGAAACGGATACGTATTGTAGTAAAATAAATAATATATGAACAAACATAAAGGACATAAAATGCCTTGTTCAACAACTTCGCACCAAGATTTCATTGTTCCCATGATATGTTCATTGTGGAATTTCCCTTGTGGCCTGTTTTATCCATAAAATGTTCAGCCATTATTATTGCTGTGTGAAATGTTTAAATTATCCCACTGATTTGTTTTTAACGTATTATTTACCTAAACAAAGCAAAGAAATAAAGTGTTTCATTATTGCATCTGTTTAATAATACAACATTTTAAAATTTTTTACAAAAGCCATTTTTAAGGGAAGGAGAAACTGTATTAATAATTAGATTTCGATGTAATATTTTATTTTAATAAATCAGATGTTACTGGAAAAAATATTCTGAGGTATCTGTA
>JAQJVL010010634.1:0-11693 GCA_035578905.1 Stictocephala bisonia
TTTGGTGCTCGGGATCCTGGGGGTAGGGAGCCTTTCTATAATTGTGGGTTCCCAGGGAGTCCGGCGTCGTCCATGGCTTTGTCACCTGTCACACCGGAGGAGGTGGTTCGCGTGGTACGTGATCTTAGACTCACTAGGTCGTGTGATGAAAGTGGTTTGTCTGTTTGGCTATTAAAAACATTTATCAGTCAAGTGAGTGGGCCGCTTAGCAAACTGGTAAATATGTCGTTTGATCAGGGTTTATACCCAGCCGAATTAAAGAAATCTAAAATTACTCCGATTTTCAAAAAGAACGACCCACTCCTGGTTGAAAATTATCGTCCGATTTCTATCTTGCCTACACTCAGTAAAATTTACGAGAAGCTTTTCCTCAGCAGACTTATGACTTTTTTCAATTCTTTTAACTTGTTATGTTCTCAGCAATTCGGGTTTCGGAAAAATAAGTCCACCATCGACGCAGTGACCTCACTGGTGGAGTCGATTGTCGAGGGCTTAGAGGGTGGAGAGCGGGTACTTAGCGTGTTTCTCGATCTCTCGAAGGCCTTCGACTGTGTCGATCATGCCACTCTATTGCGCGTATTGGAGACGGGTGGGGTCCGTGGACTCCCACTCAAGTGGCTGGAGTCATACCTCACCGGTCGCAGTCAGCGTGTTCAGATTGCAAACAGCCTCTCGCGATCTATCAGTGTGGGCCGAGGGGTCCCACAGGGCTCTATCCTTGGCCCAGCATTGTTTATAATCTACGTAAATAATTTAAGTTTCTCACTGCAAGCACATAACATTATTCAGTACGCTGATGATACGACAATCTGTATAAAAAATAAATCGGTAAAGGAACTTGAAATAAACACATATATTCAGTTAAATTCGTGCATTCAATTTTTTGAACAATTAAATCTACAAACAAACAGCACTAAGTCAAATTTTGTCTACTTCTGTCTAAGACAACTTGGTGATGACACGCCACTGTCCGTTATGGCAGATGACACTCTTTTGAAAGATGTGGATTGTACTAGTTTCTTGGGGATGCAAGTTGATAGAGGTTTGACCTGGGACAATCATGTCAACAGTGTCTGCTCCAGGGTGTCGACGGGTATCTATGTCCTGCGATCCCTTGCTCAGTTCTGCTCATTGGGAATTCTAAAAATGACTTACTTTGGTATAATTTACCCACATCTGTCCTACGGAATACGTCTGTGGGGGAGCTGTGCAGATTCTAGATTTTCAAGAGTGTTTCGACTGCAAAAGAGAGCGGTCAGAGTTCTCGCGAATTTGAGGCACAGAGAGTCGTGTAGGGATGCGTTTAGGGAGCTCGGTCTTTTAACTTTACCCTGCCTCTACTTACTTGAGGTGGCAGTTTACTGTCGTTTCAGTGGCAATCTCACCCAAGGTGTAGATATCCACGACTACAATACTAGGGGTAGGGACACATATCGCCAGCAACAACATAGAACATCCGCCTTCAATAACCTGCCGTCACAGGTTGGCGTCAGGGTGTTAAACCGACTCCCAAACAGCTTAGTAGTTGTGGCCGATAAAGCCACGTTTAAGAGAAAACTCAAGCAGCTATTGATCTCGAGATCGTTCTACTCGGTGGGGGAGTTCATGGCCCACCGTTTTACGGATGGGCCGCAATAACCAAAATCTTTTTCTTTTTATCACACTGGCTTCGACCCAGGTAGTCGCATTATTTTATGTTACAGTTTCCATTTTCATTAATTATTCAGTTTCTTGATATATATTACTATTATTATCACTGTAACCTTTTATAGATGACGTTTGTAACACAATGTGTATTGTTTTATTACAATAAAGAAATTATTATTATTATTATTATTATTATTATTATTATGTTGAAAAACTACATTTTAAACGTCACGTCGAAAAACGATATTTAGGCCGAACGTGGATTAACGATATTTTAACGTTGACTTCGAGAAACGATATTTTGAGCAAACATCAAATAACGTTATTATGACGTTGACGTTAAAATATCGTTTTTAGCCACAACATCAAATGATGTTTTTTTGCAGCCTTGTGAATGAATGACGTTACTCCACTGGTTGACTGGACCCCGGTGTTTGATAGTCATTGTATTTTTGAAGTGTGTATATAAGTAGTCACTACCGACTAGTTACTATTACTATGGATGTGAAGGAAGCTAAACGTCTCGATGCACTCGAGAAGATGCTGATCAGTAAATTCAAGGCAGCTGAGTCGGAAGAACTGAAACAGCGAGCACGAACGGCTGCTGACAATCCGGTACCTAGTGTCGAACCACCGTTTAAGATTTTGAAGCCGTCATCACCGTTTGCCATACTTCTACCACCACCACCACCACTAACGCTTCAATCTACAAAACAACAATCCGCCACGAGTGTTTCCAAAACCAAACAGTTGGAAGTTTTAAACAGGAGGTTGCAGGATGAATTCGCCGAAGTACACGCCACCGAGTTGGCCGAACAACAGGAACGTGAGAAAAAGTACGAAGCCATAACGAAGGCTATCAAACAGAAAAAAGAGCAGGACGCCGAGGCGGAGTTGAAAGCCAAAGAGTGGTTTCGCAAACAGAAGTACAATCAAATCATGAAAAGGTTCGATCAACGCGGTGCACGACGTTTCACCCCGTCAGTAACCAGTACACCCGAGCGAGCAGGTTATATCGGTGGGAACGACGGTGATGACGATGTTGATGACGATGAAGAGAAGATGGAAGTTGAAGACCTACAACCTACAACTCTACCGAACAAGTCTATGAAGCAGCTGATGAACAAAAGAGTAGTGAACTTGGGTGTTGTCGGCACGCGCTACTTGCCATATTTATTTTGTTTAAGGTTAATCTAAATATAGTAACATAAATTTTAACTCGTAATTATTTTAACTGTGTGGTATAATAAAAAATACTACGTCATTTGTTAATATTTATATGAATCCAAAAATGCAACTTCAAAAGGAACATATTTTCTAAACGACAGCAAGGATAGACAAATAAGACGGCAGTAGCGGGGCGGCATTTCTTTTTTTATCTATGAGGTCATGGGGAGTAGTGTGTGGGAATTACATACGGTAAGACTGACTTCCTTCCCCTTCGCTTAGTGCAGAGGTTCCCACTGCATGGCGGATGTTCATTTGTTACTTTCGCTTGTTGTCCGTCCGACAGTCACTGTCATAGGTTGAAGATAATAATAATACTACATAACAGCTCTGTATAGTTATGTAGTGATATTCATTCATTCAAATCGTGGATTCTTTTGTGGCCACATTGTGGACTAATTAGTGAATTTTTGTAAATAATTTGTATTATATATTGTATATTTTAGTGAAGTGGAATTGAATATAGAGTGTGATTTGGTCTTAGTAATGTTATAAATAATTTAAGCTGTTACTTCGTCATGGGGCGTGCGGTAAAAACTCAAAATAAGCGTGTTAGAGCTAAAAAAAAGAATAGGGGAGGTGACTTTCTGACTGAATGGAGAATATTACGGAACTTCCAGGAATACAACGCTGAAAAATGTAAGAAATTCAATTCCCAGACTGCTGTTTCAAATACTGAAACATTTGTTAGTGAACCGCTTAGTGATATAGAGGAGAAGATAGTTGGTGAGGTTCTTGGTGAGAACAGCATTTGTCACAGTACTCCTAGCAATGAACCAAGTACTTCGTATGATGTGACGAGTAACAATTTACATGGACGACGAATTGTTGACATTAATTTTTTTTTAAGAAATACAAAGGGTTTCCCAACATGGGCCTTTTGATTGTAATTTTGCTAACATGGTTTTTATTACAGAAATTCATCATGGTCTCAGGTCCGGGTTTAAATTTAGATGTAATATGTGTGGTAGTGTCTGTATGTGTTTTTATACAGACATTTAAAATCTCAAAAATTGTTTGACATACAATACTGAAATTTGGAGTGAAAGTTGATCTTAGAAAAACACATTTCATAAAGCATAATGTGTACCCAGATGAGTATCCTTTCAGTTACAAAAAAATAAGTTTCCTATGTTGTTTATCGCCCGACCTTTTAAATTAGCATATCATTGAATTTTGCACACTGTTTGTCTACAAATATTGTATTTGATTATTGTTGGGTAAAATTTGTAATTTTTTTATATATTTGAATTGAGTGAAAAAAGTACATTTTTGTGAATTTTCCTGAATGTTTCTGACCGAGAGATTCAATTTTAGTATACACTGTATGGGGGTAGTACGCCGGGAAGTGCCTCAACATTTATGTCAGTGAGTGGGTGAGTAATTCCAACCCAGCTATATGTAGAGAGACAAACAAATCTCTAAAATCTAAAATATGTGACAGTCGAAGCTGGACACCATGACAGCATATGTTTTGTAGATATTATTGTAGATTTGATATTGTTATTTAACAAACTATTATGACATTACATCATGTTATTTAACTACAGCAATCTCTGTATAAATATATACTTATGAATATTATTGTAAGGTCAGGGAATAAACTGTACGAATTTCACTATATTTTTAACTGATAATCCAAATAAGAATAATCTTATGTAATCTAAAATTTATGTTGACTATGTCATTTGTGTAGGCTAATAATATAATCAATTGTAAATGATAATTTTAAGCCTGAAAGCCTGTTTGAACCTGTTATAAAATTGATTATAGATGTACAGTTTACAATATATTGTGTTTAGTAACTTAGTGTAATATTTAAAGGCCATGTGTTTATTAGGGTGAGAAATATTTATTAGTTAATTTATTTTGAATATTTGTTAATTTGAAATTAAGTCAATTACTTCATTTTTTGATATATTTTCACAAACTACCAATAAAAACAATTTATTAAAAGTAATAAAATGTTTTTATTGGTAATGTGTAAACATTTATAAAAAAAGTTTTTAATATGTTTGCCACATTTTTACAAGATGTACTAAGTTCATGTATCATACTATCTATTCAATTAATTACATGTTTTCAACCAGCTCGTCTAGTTTTAGTAAATTAGTTGGTTTGTAACATTGTTGTACACAGTTGTTATTTATTTTTATTTGTTATGCATTTTTATATTATTTTTGTAATTAACTATTCCAATATTAGGAATTAGTTAATTTTGTAATTAACTATAACAAACCTACACATAGGAACTAATTAGATGGCTGCTGAGTTACTATATCCCCTGTCACTGTTATTTATATGGTGTTTAAGAAAATATTTAGGGGTTACTTTATTTTCAATATGTTTGTTGTATTATTATAAGTTGTACTTCAGTTAACTATGTTCTAAGTTGTACTTCAGTAAACTATGTTCTGTGTAGTATTAACAATGCAATTATTTGTTTTAATTACAGTAGTTTTGAGGTAATTAGTTGCCTTAAGAATTTGTTGTTATATAGTTTTACTTCAATTGTCATGCTTTTTTACTTATATGTTGGAATTGTCTTAGTAAGAAAACTTATTATTGTATGTGCTACAGTACTTACATTACCTTTGTACAATACATAATATGTTAAATGATATGTTATTTAGTTAAAAATAATTGTAAAAACCGTACAATAAATATTAATCAAACTACAGTTTAATTGACAGTTGGATATATTATTCTACTTTAACATCAAAATATTTTTGTATGGTTCATTCTTCAATTGACTGTACAAAATACATTGTTATTTTAAAATGTTTGGCATTTTATTGAATAATAAACCACGTAAAGCAAATTGTTGGGGTGCTAAACACTTGTTACAGCTATTTAGTAAAATACATTATTTATAGTTGTCCTCAGTTCTTTAAGCATACCTAGCCCCACTTTTATATCAAACTCTTCAATTGTTGGGTATAATAAGTGTGGTATATAAATCAATTTTAAATTTCAAACGTTTTAGGAGTCAAATTTTGTCAAAACCCGTGATTTTACAGTAAGCTTTGATTAGAAGTTCAATAATTTATTAGCCCTCCTTATTTTCAGTGGAGCGTAAAAACTGCTTTGCGCGGTACTACAAACTACTCTACTCATATAAAAAAACTGAGACCAAAGTACTGTGTGAATTGCTGAGGTAAAACTGGTAGACTAAGTAAGTCTAAACTACCCCGAACATACATGTTTATGAGGCCAAACTTCTGTCAGGCAGGTGAGCCCAATCTGCTTTGAACGTCTAAAGTTATATGTTCGAAATTGATATATGCTCACAGCAGTTTCTCTGTTTTAAATTGTTGGTTATTTTTAACAGTTGTGTTTAAAAAAATCGTGATATTTAGTAATTTGTGTATGCCTAATTCAATCATATTAAATTTGTCACTTCTAAAATACTGTGAAATATTTATCAGTAAAACTAAAATCTTTGAAAAGTAATTGTGTAAGAACTGTTGTCGAAGTAAAATAATTGCTTTTCTCATGGCAATGGGAAAATTGAGAAAGATTATAATATATTATTTTAATTATAATTGATATCATTCATACGGTTCGCTTCGGTTTTCGTCTCTGTCCGCGAAAATCTTTGTTGTAACAAAATGTTCGCTTTTTGAAACCAAATTGTCCCCGTGGTGTCATTTTCCGTATTGCAGTAATTCATTCAGCATACTTCAGAAGCAAATGAAAAAAAGTGGCCACATTTCAATTATTTTTTAATGTTTGGAAATTAGTGTGTTATGTTGTAACTGCCATAAAACTATGACAGTTTATGTGAAATCATTTTTATTTTATTAAAAATAATTAATAAACCGTACAAAACTATAAAACGTAAAATAAATAGACAGTTGGTATTTTTTACCATTACTTTTTAGCGTGATTTATTAGTTTTCAGTAAAGCGTATCCTTTAATGCTTTAAGCGTATGTTGAGAATTGTTGTGGCGTTCATTTAATATTATTTTGTTTTAATCTTCAACTGAACATAAAAAGATACGAAATAGAAATTTATTTGCAAATTAATGCCTTTTATTAAATATTTAACCACATAAAAACCAATATTTAGATCACAATCCAAGAACTTTAAGAAATATTTACAAAAACCATTCTTTGTAACGTAATTTACTTAGTTTTTAGTAAAGCGTATCTTTATGTTTATAAATCAAACTCTTCAATTGTAGAATATAAGTATGGTAAGCCTATGCCTAACTATGTTAAATTTTAACCGTTTTGAGAATAACAAGATTTGAACAAGAATTATGATTTTGGAAAACATTTCAAGTAGAAATTCAATATTTTAGTAGACCCCCCTATTTGATCAGTGAATAAATTGATTTCGCTGTAAAAAGTCTACTTTTCTAAATCGAATATTACTATTTTTTATAAAAACAAAATGACATAAAAAATGTTAAGAAATAAAATACAGCAACAAAATCGGTACTGACTGGAAAATTGACAATTGTTGAAAAGAATTGGCCTTTCGGCTCAACATACATTCAGACAGAGAAGGTTGGGTGTAGCCACCTGAGGAGACGGCAGACGGGAGGAAGGGGTAATTGGGGTTTCCGGTTGAAAATACTACGAAAACCTACTATACAGGAAATGATTCTTGGGACTATATTGCACTTCGTTCGGTGGATTAAACTGGACGTAGTTCCAACTTCTATCGCCAGTGTCGCATGACTTCTATATTTTCTTTCCCTTTAGAGCCCTCTTAAAGGAGAGGACTGTCCTGGTTTCCTCGATGGATCTGGCACGCGTTCCTCGGGTAGCACCATATCTGACTGTGGATCCAAAAGACGTTTGTGTTTAATTGTTTTCACGTGTCGTGACCAATTTTTCCGAATGACATTGACGTTACACAGACCACACTCTAACACGTTGTCGTCCGGTGTTTTACGTTTGATCGGTGTCGGTGACGAATCAATCATGTCCGCTTGACGACGTTTAACCGTGATCGGACGGTCCACGGTCGACGGAGTTTCTCGGGCATATGTGTGATCCTGTAACTCTGGCCGTGGTCGTTTAGCGGGCATTTCTGATTCCACCTCCTCGTGCGATCTTTTGACGGCGTTCCTGTCCTCAGTGAGTGTTTGCTGAAGAGAAACAGTGTCCTCGACCTCATCGCTACGAGCGCGTTTAGCAGATGGACTTCCTTCCTCATCTCCATCAGTGACACTCGGCTTGTTGTTGTTGTTGTTTAGAGACCGCTTCATTCTACAACACACAGAATACAGAGACACTTAGTAACATCCGAACCATTGCAGTCGTAAGTTCTGTAATTTCGTAGTTGTTATTAGTGCGAGATCACTTTAGTCTGTGAGAAAATTACGGAATTACGATCCACTTAATAAAAACCAAAACAAAATGTAATAAAGTGTCGTTTTTAGTAGTATATTATTCCACTGTCTCGAATTTTAACGTGGAAAATTAGATAAGTGCATTTACCTCTTCCTCCCACATCTGATTTCAACAGGTGAATCATCACATGTTAAAAGTATCCAGACCTATGTGGCAAAGATAAATTATAAGGTCACCTAATAAAAATCTTCGAAATTAGACATAATTTTAAAAGTATAAAAATATTCTTTTTTATAAATAAAATAAATATCTATAGGCCCATATTTTGTTACTTTCAAAAGAGCACCTCAGCTAGGCTATTGTATTTTTTCAAATGTTATCATGTTTCTGGGTTTACAATTTATATATTATAAAAAATCTTTTATAAATAAATTAATTTCTATGAACACAGTGGTCTACGAGAGCCATTTTTTCCTTCAAAAGAAAGACCAAGCTAGGCTATTGCATTTTTGAAATGTAATCAAGTATCGTGGTTTACAATTATCTCATTTTATTACACCATTATAAAAAGTTAGGTTTACATTAATAACACACTATAAATTCTTACCTTTATGGTATTTTTTAAAGAAGTATGAAGAATTTATAATAGCACTAAACAGCACAACAGACACTCCCCACAATGACTGAGCAGCAAATGACTCAGTGGCAGTCTGCTACGGGGTTCACACGAGGTGCGCCGCGCGCGCCATCTCGTGGTTGTCGTCGTCGTCTGAATTAGGAATGTGGTGACGTCACACATCCACAACGCACCAAACGTTCCCGCGCAAAATTACGACATCCGACCTCCGATATATATATATATATATACACCTCTGACGTCACATCCAAGATGGCCGCAACAGCTGGCTGAAAAAAAATGCGCGCCAAAAGTTCCCGCGCAAAATTACGACATCCGACCTCCGATATATATATATACACCTCTGACGTCACATCCAAGATGGCCGCAACAGCTGGCTGAAAAAAAATGCGCGCCAAAAGTTCCCGCGCAAAATTACGACATCCGACCTCCGATATATATATATATACACCTCTGACGTCACATCCAAGATGGCCGACCTAGTCACGTGATCCAAGATGGCCGCGCCCATGGAAAGGAGGTCCTCTGCTCCCGATCCCCCCCATTACTACTTCCATGTATTTGATTGTGTTAGCGTATCGGTCCCCTCGATATTTCTTGAGATAGGAAAAGGAGAAGATAAAATGGCTTGATTGGATTCATTTTAAAGCCTTAGATCAAATAATGATGGGATATACATTTTTAGAAATGTTCAGAATAACTGGGTTCCGCCCCACTAAGAAATACTTCACAATTTTAATGTAAATATTCTGTAGAAGAGGTTTCTTATCTTAACAACAACATTAACAGTTATAAGAAAACACATAGCTAATTAAACAAGAACAAAACGAGTTATTTATCTACTGCCAACACGCTAAATATTGTCGGCACTACCGAGGCCGAAGACTCAGGTGACACGAGCGTAACGACTGAGGGAGCTAGCACGCGTAGCGTGCAGGGGTGTTCCTCAGTGGTATTTAATTATCAAGTAGCATCGGTGAGTAAATGTTAAGAATCTGCAGAGGCTGTTGGCCATATTGATTTTAATCCCACAGTAACAATGTTATTTGCGAATACATATTTTCCGTTATTTATTGACTAAAAGTTGTGTATGAGGTGTCATTTTAATCGTTATCATATTACGTATTGGGTTTGCGTTTGAATATGCATAAGGTTTTTTAATACTCCTAGTTTTGACAAATTGGCGAAAATAAAAACTTAAAAGTAAATATGTGTTATAATTTTTCCTATACAAATAATTGTGAATTTGTTTGAAAAAATTCGTTTAAAAATAACTGTTTAGTTTGGATACGCGTGATCATATGTCCGGTTCGAAAATAAAATTGTTTTTAGTGGAGTAAAACCAAGAGCCTCGACCTTGGGCGACAGCCCCTGCTGACTCTTAAGTGTTTATCCTACTTCCACCCTTCTTTCGTTACCGCTATTCTAATTCAAGTTCTCTGGAAAATTTCCTATCGATCACAAACTGACCAATAAGGATACATTTGACCAAACTTGGATTTTTAAAAAGAGGAGTTTTTTTCCCGTTTATGACGTGGTTACGGCTGTCATTAGTTTTTAGACTACTAATTAATTCATTTTATTGTTACTATATTTTAAATTGATCCTTATATTGAATTGTTATGCCAAGCAGTATAATTTTCATTGTTGTTTATATATTAGTTGTTGTATGAAAAGAGTAAAAAAGAAAAGGACAAACTCAGTAAGGCTTTAACTATGAGGAACCAAGAGCCTGAAGAAATATATTGAGTATAGTAAGTTTAATGTATGTCCATTGTCCCAATTTGCACATTTTATTTTAATTGAAAAACTTGTAATTCCTAAGAATAGTGTAAACTATAATAGACTTTTTTACTTTTCTGACCATTGTAAAAAAATCGTTAGCTACGCCTTCTTGGACAAAAGGTATTTAAGCACTGATAATTAAGTTCTATTTATTTGAAATTAAAAATATAGAATATTACGTTTTGATTTTACGTTTAGTTTGTAATATAAATTAGGGAGATTTTTAAACTAAAAATTTTAATTGTCACTAACTAAACTAATTTGTAATAGCACTAAATTTATATTTTCATGTAAGAAACTTTGCTACACCATCCCTCATAACTGGTAAGCCATTTTAGGTAATTTATTTTAAGGTCAAATCAATGTTAAAATTAGTTATTTTAATTGATTTATTTTAGATTTTTAAGTGATCAAATATTTTCTTTTGAACATTTATTTAACCATTTTATAAGTACATTTTATTATTCTGGAATATTAAGTATGTACATTGTTTATATCAATACTATTGAACTCTCATAGAACTGTTTTCCACATAAACGTGATCAGAAATTCAACGGTATTAATCAGTTTGATTAAATTGTCGGAGCTGGTCATAAGTAACAAAGGCCAAACGGATACATTGGAATGGGAATTATAAAGGGCGCCATTATATCAACTGATATTGGTGAAGGTAGGTGATATCTGAATGCTCACACTGTGACGGAGGACAGGTATGTAATAGCTCATACACACAGGTGACATTTTACAGAGGGGATAGATTGATTGGATTCTTCGCGTGACGGCAGTTTCCGATCGTCATTGGTATAAATGTCATTTCAAGCTCACATTTCATAGATGTAGATACTGCAGTAGTGAATTAAGTTGGATCAAAGTCAACACTACTTAGTAAAAGTAAAACAATTCAAACTGTAGAGTCAGTGGTATTATAAATGAGGCGCATCGAAAATGGTTCATGAATACCTAAACAAACCGATTACCATTTTAAAAGATAAATTTGTAATGTGACGGTTCGGACATGTTTAGGTTATTTAGAAATATGTTCCGTGTTATGATCTTTATTTCTTTATTGCCTTAAAAAAAAAAAGAAAT
>JAQJVL010010635.1:0-11688 GCA_035578905.1 Stictocephala bisonia
GTACGAAGGAAGCCACATAGAGTATATGAAATGTTACATTTGTTATAGTATAACAGAGTGTATTTTATATAGTATAACGTGGTACAAGCCGCCATCTTTTCGGTGAGGGCTTTTGGAGGGAATTTTTGGGAGGGAATTTTCCCACGGGGTACTGGGTGTGAGTTGGCGCGGGAGGGAAAAGACACCATCTTGGAAAAAAAAAGTTCATTTTATATAGTATAACATGGTAAAAGCTAGGTTAGGAAATTTAGCGGGCGCCGCCATTTTGGATGACGTCATCAAAAATTGACCAATTGGAGCTCGGGGTGGTCACGTGACTTCCCCCACCCTATCCCATTAGCGCCAATTAAAAACTCATTAAGGTCAATTAAAAACTCATTATGGTCAATTAAAAACTAATTAAGGTTCATTAAAAACTCATTAAGGTCAGTTAAAAACTCATTAAGGTCCATTAAAAACCCCCCACCCTCGACTCACCATTTGACGAAGGTCTCACCATGGGACGGCGTAGACTTCCCACTATCCCTCTACTATCATATAAGTCCACTATAAGGCTTGAAATTGCAATGTGATTTAATGAAATTTGGAAGAACTGAAGACGGATTATTACAGGTATTTTAATCTTTTATAATATAAAACTTCAACTCCACTTATTATATATCTATCATCTATCATACACTTAAAAATAAGACGTTTGATAGATTTGTGTCTAATTTGAAAGTATTACCGGAAATATGAGAGTGTAGATGACATTCATTTAGTTTATATATATATAAAAAATGTTATAAGTTCATATTTAGGAAACAATTTTTGGAGACTATTATGATTCTCTTCGTGGTTTAACATTAGGGGAGGATAAGCACACCAAATCCACTACTTAATTTGAATTTTGTATAGTAAAGATAGGGATAGAAAGGGGGCAGTACCTTCTAAGAATGTTAAGATTTAAAAAAATGAAAAGATGGGGCGTTACGTGATTACCCCCTTGTGAAGGGAGTACAATAACCCTCAGAGCTTTTCGAAGACTCGGTACAGACATGCCGTGAACTCATTGTTTTACAGGTGGACAACACTCAAGGTTTGTGTATTATTTGTCGTTTCATGTATGAAAACATTTTAAGAAAAACTAAAACACAAAATGATAAGGCTCTTTTTAATATTATGTCCTTTTCGATAGCACAATGTGGAAAAACGATGCTTTCAAAACTTTTCGTAGTTGAAAATTGCTTATTGAAAGGAAATGTAATATGAATTTATTAATATTAATACCTTGAGTGTGCATTGTGTTTCAAATGTACATTTATCACATGAGATAGAAGTGTACTTCGTCTACAAATAGTTAAAGTAACAAAAGTCAAGGCAAAATCAGGATATTCAGAGATTTCTCATCTAAGAATAGCTTTGTTCTTTGGAACCAAATAATCTCCAGCTTTTCAAGTGTATCAAATGAAAGTTTCCAGGGATACATTCATCTAATCTTTTTGCCACCCTCAAAGGCTCCTTTCATCACAAAGACGTGATACTGCAATAACACAATCACTAAGATGTCTCAGAGGCTTTTTGTGACTGGAATGATGCAAAACTCAATACAAAAGGCTTGTCTTTGAGCTCTAACTCTTCATTCATAAATAAAATACATTGAGTAATCCATACTTTCCTAGACGCAAATAAAACCTCACAAAGCCTGACGTTGGTGAGGGAAGACGTTCTAACATTTATTTAGTTTTATCGAGAAAGTTACATTCATGTCTATGAGACGTCTTTCTTAGATTTAGTACGTAAATAATATTTCTGTTGAAAGAAACAATCGCGTAAGGTCGGTGCTCTTTTGTGAGTATGTATTTATCTGATAGTAAATTTACCCTGATATACCCTGATCGAAAATTGGTTTTCTAAGCTCGAAATAATCAGAAAACTTTCAGTATATATTATTACAGTACCTCAATCTAAATACCTTAAAAGAAAGATAAATTAGTAATAATAGTCATATCTTGTAAATTAAAAAAAAAAAAAAACTCATCGATAAAAGCTAAACAGTGAAAAAAATGTTTCAATTTGTTTAAAGGTTAAACAACTAATATTTTTCAATTGTTCAATTAACTTGTTCTTATATATTACAAATATTCAAAATATAAATTACATTTTTTCTATAGAATGTATAGAACTATCCTTGGCAAAATATGTTTTAATTTTTAAACTAATAAAATAAAAAAGAAGCAGTACTAAGTGACCTGTTATTTATTGGCTTTGCTATCAAGACCAGATGTAAATAAATTACAGTTGCCCTCTTTTATTTGCCAAAATAATGTTTCAACCAGCACTACTGACTAATTCATTGTTGCTATGGTCTATATTCTGAACATATATAATGGTGTTGAATTTAAAAAAATTATAAAAAAAAATTAAAAAAAATTATTCTTTTCGCTGAAAATAATTTTAACATTTACTCCAACAACAAGCAGACAAGTATACAATTTTAACATATAGAAATAAAATTAATACATTTCATTACTTTAATAAATTTTAACTTATATTTTATTACCAACATTTCTTATTTTTCGTCTGTTAACACTCATGGAGAGAAATAAAAAATATAAATAGCGAATATTTACGAATTAGATCCACATTTAAAATATGTCTAACGGTGACTTACAACCATTTGGAGCATGTGCTAACAACGCCAATATATCCTCTATTTACTCCCAGCGTACTAAGCCAAGCCTGATATCTACACCTGATTTACTTCAGCTTTTGCATTTATATTTATTCTATTAACCAATCTTTAATTTTGTTAGTAAGCTTAATGGCTAAAATAATATATAAAAACTAATTCACAAGTATAAATTGGAAGAATTGTAAGGAATTACTAAACTAGAACACATTAATATATATTTTATAAGGTGGCAACAGTACATGAACCCTTGAAAGGGTTTGGTTGAAGATGTTTTTTTCTATCTCACAATCACCCCTCTATTTGTGAGATAAGTTACCTGGTGATAACTACAGAATATGGACTTTAACTATAAAACATAATGCAACTAATACTGTTAGTAAAGTGGATAAACAACAAATTGAAAAACCGTTGAAATAATGGCATAAATATTTAATAAAGTGTAACAAATTTGAATACTGTTCATCGGTTTCTGGTATTAGAATCTGTACTTGAATAATTACAACATTACACATATTAATATCGTTAACATTCTATTACACACTAACACTGTATGCTTACGTATCTAGTAATTTGTTTGCAAACGAACAAATAGTCGAGATGACTATAGAAGGTGTGATAATTTCAACTCATAACAGAGAGCTCGGTGGATGTTGAGTAAGTGTCTTTGATGGAACTAACGAGATACCTTCAACCCTTAACAGAGAGCTCGGTGGATGTTTAGTAAGTGTCTTTGATGGAGCTCATGAAATACCTTGAACCCTTAACAGAGAGCTCGGTGGATGTTGAGTAAGTGTCTTTGAAGGAACTCACGAGATACCTTCAATCCTTAACAGAGAGCTCGGTGGATGTTGCATGTCTTTGATGGAACTCACGAGATACCTTCAACCCTTAACAGGGAGCTCACTGGATATTGACTAAGTGTCTTTGATCTGTACCACTTTTAAATCCTCCACTACATAAAATCAACGTCTGTGGCATAAATAATTATTTAAAAATTTCATTGCTTAGGATTCAAGCCTGATTTAAACCTAAACTGTCAGGGAAACTAAAATAGTACTTACTCAACCAGGAATTCAAAATAAAATAGTATTCTATTCAAAATAAATTGAAACTATATTTAAAGAAATATTAAAAACTAGCCGCAAATAAAAATATTATTGCTCCAAAATAAATCACTTTAATTCTTTTGTACTTTACAATCACTCTTACCTAGAATAGTTAATTCGGTTAAGCACTTTACAACAAGATGTTAGCACTCTGAAGTCTGGTTAAAGAAGAAACAGGGTAGTCACGTACACCTTCAAATTTGACTCTATTCGATTTTAATCAATCAAGAGCCTACAAAGTTAAACAGCTGATTCAGGCTAAGAATTTAGCTTGTGGTCTTTGGACAAAATTACAAATCTTATAGGGACTTAGTCAACACGCACCGAGGCTTTTGTTAAGGATTGAGTGTTTCATGTGAGTTCCTTCAGTGAGACTTAGTCAACACCACCGAGGCCTTTATAAGAGTTGAGAATATCACGTGAGTTCCATCGAAGCCACTTAATTGCATCCATCAAGCTCTCTACGAGGGCGGTTCAATAAGTCCTTAGAATAAGATAGAAAAAGACATTTTTTCGGGTAAACTATTGTTTATTTTTCAACATAATCTCCTTTTAGCTCTATACACTTCATTAGGCGTTTCTCTAACATGGATAAGCCATTTAAAAAGTATGATTTTGGCAATTCCTCAAAATAGGCATCCGTTTGGGCAATCACTTCTTCGTTTGACATAAAACTTTGTCCACCGAGCCATTTTTTTAGGTTTGGAAATAAGAAAAAGTCACTGGGGGCTAAATCTGGTGAATAAGGTGGATGTGGAAACAACTCATACTTTAATTCCATTATTTTTTCCATGGCAACTGCGCAGGTGTGTACACGTGCATTGTCTTGATGCAGAAGAACTTATTTCTTTTTCAAGTGCGGACGTTTTGTCTTGATTTCTTCATTTAGTCGGTCCAATAACGATGCATAATATTCTCCAGTTATCGTTTTTCCCATTTCCAAGTAATCAATGCAGATTACTCCTTGTGCATCCCAAAAAACTGTGGCCATAACTTTGCCGGCGGATTTCACTGTCTTTGCCTTCTTTGGAGCCCGTTCGTCATCAAAAACCCACTGTTTCGACTGTTCCTTTGACTCTGGAGTGTAGTGGTGGATCCATGTTTCATCTACAGTTATGTATCGACGCAGAAACTCACCATAATTGCGACGTAATACTGTCAAGACAGCCTTAGAATCAACCACACGAATGCGTTTATTCTCCTCTGTGAGCAAGCGCGGCATCCATCTTGCAGAGTTTTTTCACATTTAATTTTTCATGCAAAATTGTGAACACTGTGCCTTGTGATATGCCTGTAGCTTCAACTATTTCACGCACTTTGATTCGCCGATCACTCAAAACCATATCGTGGATTTTGTCAACCATTTCTGGGGTTGTCACTTCCACTGGGCGCCCTGAACGATGTTCATCTTTTGTGGATGTACGGCCACGTTTAAACTCGTTTACCCAGTTATAAACAGTTGCCAACACAGGAGCAGATGTACCATGAACAGCATCCAACTCAACTTTGATTTCCTTCGGTGTTAAGCCTTTCAAATGAAAGTGTTTAATCACAGCACGAAACTCACTTGTGTCCATCATTCTAAATAAACAAACCTTTCCTGATTCAATCAACGACAACAATGAAATCAGCTGATGAAATCAACTGAAACTTTCACAGTTGTCAAGCAACAGATGATAGTAAATAAAAATAAAACAATATTGATACTTTTTGCGACTTATCTTGTATTTTCTAAGGACTTATTGAACCGCCCTCGTATTAAGTGTCGGTGCTATCACGTGCGTTAAATCTTTAGCATATAAATTTATATTTTTTTACAAATAAATTTGTTTGCTACAGATATATAAGGGTGATACCCTCAACCCTTAACAAAGGCTTAGTGGATGTTGACTAAGTATCTATGAATGAGCTCGCATGATACCCTCAACCATTAAAAAAGTCTTAGTGGAAGTTGATTAAGTCTCTCTGAAGGAGCTCGCATGATACCCTCAACCCTTAACAAAGACCTCGGTGGTGTTGACTAAGTCTCTCTGAAGAAGCTCGCATGATACCCTCAACCCTTAACAAACACCTCGGTTGTTGTTGATTAAGTCTCTCTGAAGGAGCTCGCATGATACCCTCAACCCTTAACAAAGACTTCGATGGTGTTGACTAAGTCTCTCTGAAGGAGCTCGCATGATACCCTCAACTCTTAACAAAGACCTCGGTGATGTTGACTAAGTCTCTCTGAAGAAGCTCGCATGATACCCTCAACCCTTAACAAACACCTCGGTGGTGTTGATTAAGTCTCTCTGAAGGAGCTCGCATGATACCCTCAACCCTTAACAAAGACCTCGGTGGTGTTGACTAAGTCTCTCTGAAGGAGCCCGCATGATACCCTCAACCCTTAACAAAGACCTCGGTGGTGTTGACTAAGTCTCTCTGAAGGAGCTCGCATGATACCCTCAACCCTTAACAAAGACCTCGGTGGTGTTGACTAAATATCTCTGAAGGAACTCACGTGATACCCTCAACTCTTAACAAAGACCTCGGTGGTGTTGACTAAGTATCTCTGAAGGAACTCACGTGATACCCTCAACTCTTAACAAAGACCTCGGTGGTGTTGACTAAGTATCTCTGAAGGAACTCACGTGATACCCTCAACTCTTAACAAAGACCTCGGTGGTGTTGACTAAGTATCTCTGAAGGAACTCACGTGATACCCTCAACTCTTAACAAAGACCTCGGTGGTGTTGACTAAGTATCTCTGAAGGAACTCACGTGATACCCTCAACTCTTAACAAAGACCTCGGAGGTGTTGACTAAGTATCTCTGAAGGAACTCACGTGATACCCTCAACCCTTAACAAAGTGGTGTTGACTAAGTATCTCTGAAGGAGCTCACGTGATACCCTCAACCCTTAACAAAGACCTCGGAGGTGTTGACTAAGTATCTCTGAAGGAACTCACGTGATACCCTCAACCCTTAACAAAGACCTCGGTGGTGTTGACTAAGTATCTCTGAAGGAACTCACGTGATACCCTCAACCCTTAACAAAGACCTCGGAGGTGTTGACTAAGTATCTCTGAAGGAACTCACGTGATACCCTCAACCCTTAACAAAGGCCTCGGTGGTGTTGACTAAGTATCTCTGAAGGAACTCACGTGATACCCTCAACCCTTAACAAAGACCTCGGAGGTGTTGACTAAGTATCTCTGAAGGAACTCACGTGACACCCTCAACCCTTAACAAAGACCTCGGAGGTGTTGACTAAGTATCTCTGAAGGAACTCACGTGACACCCTCAACCCTTAACAAAGACCTCGGTGGTGTTGACTAAGTATCTCTGAAGGAACTCACGTGATACCCTCAACCCTTAACAAAGACCTCGGAGGTGTTGACTAAGTATCTCTGAAGGAACTCCCGTGATACCCTCAACCCTTAACAAAGACCTCGGAGGTGTTGACTAAGTATCTCTGAAGGAACTCACGTGATACCCTCAACCCTTAACAAAGACCTCGGTGGTGTTGACTAAGTCTCTCTGAAAGAGCTCCCTTACATTCACATTTAATCTCCAAGAGCGAGCACTTGGACTCCTTAACATAACAAAGGGTTGTATTTACATACTGCAAGAAATATAAATGGCTCTTAATGCAACTGGGAATAATGTGAACTCTTTATCTCAGGTAAATTGTTTATAAGTGTGTAGCCAAATGTAGTAATTAATGTCCAAGTAATATGCACCTAGCGTAACAAGTTTAATTAATGCATATTAGTTTTATAACTAATAATAATATTGTAATTAATGAATTATTTAGTGGTTTGAAATATATACACATGCGCTCGTATAGCGATTTGATTGAGAAAACAAATACTAATTCCCAAACTAAATAAGAATAAATTCATCTGTCTGGTAAATTTTATTCCCAAGTTTTTCATAATATTGTTGAAACTTGTTTAAGTCTTTGTAATATTTTAATTGTACATTTTGGAATGCTACCCTAATAAATATATTATATTTCACAAGTATACAGGATTTTAAATGTATATTTAATAACGTAGTTCAAGAAAAGTACTAAGTAACAAAACAAAATAAACAAAAACTATTAGGTTATGTTGTTAAACTCAGTTCAAAATGAACAAACAACGCACTCTGGTTTGTTTCTTAAATTTATAAACATTTTTCAAAGAGTCTTATACTCTCACCTAATAACTGTAAAGTGTTAAATTGTAGCCTCCAAAGAGTATATAATAGATATCCAAAGAGTGTATAATAACATATTACCTTTTACCTCTTTGGATTATAAGCGTAAACTAGAAACATTAATTAAGCATCTTACTTAAATCTCTTTTATAAAAATAAAGCAGACAGAACATTTTTAACATGTAGTAGACATGTAAAAATGAGATAATTAATCTGTCTGGAATGTGATTAATGGGAGAGGATTTCTGAGCTAAGAGGTGATAACTCTTCTGTTTCCAAAACAGTTAGCTGTGGTTTATTTACAATTTTCTTCCATGCCACTTTCTTATTTAAGTTTCATTATCTATCATTTTATGGTGTAGACGTTATACTGTAGTACGAAACTATTTTATCATTGTTATACGAACATTTATGTTCAATTGGTGCTATTCGGTACAACTTATAGTGCTATATATCCTGTCGTGTATTACATTATCCACAAAGAACAGTTTCTATGGTGGGTCATGAGCCAAACCATTTACGAATTCTCTTTGCTTTTTTCCTAAGTAAGTACCAGTGTTCATAGTTCATAAAATAATTGTATTGCATCACTTAACTTTACCCAGAAGAAGAATAATTCCAGAGCCTTTCTTTATTTTATCCTATCAGCTCTATTTATAATAAATAATCCTTCCTCAAGTAATTGTTTACTTTCTCATATATTAACTAATTTCTTCTCCCCTATATAATAGCGTTGCTTCTTTTACTTGCCAATAATAACGACTTTTGGGTAGCCTGTTAAACGTTTGATTTGTTCTAAAAGATTAACTGATTACTGATAATCCTAAGAAATTTAACAACAGTAAACACACTGATTTACTTTCTACAACCATTTATCCTCCCACGTGATTAGTTGTTTGTGTTAAAGTACAAAGCCTATATCCGTATTTGAATTGCACCCCCAGTGATTTTCTACTATTGCTTATGTCTTTAAATAATATCAATGGTTGATAATTTTAATTGGATCGGATGTCAAGCAAATCGTATCGGAAGCGTTAAACTATATTTAACAACGGCTTATCAATTAATTTCACTTCTGATTTTACTGTACACTTGTGTCAGAAAATACCACGTATTTACATTTATTTTAATGTAAAGAATAACATAATAATTTGCTGGATACAGCCTTTGTTACGTCAACTCGAAATTTATTTTACTGACACATAACTATTGTATTTTATACTACTGCTAGACAAGCTTCTAATACATATTATGAATCCCCAAACTTGACATTATTGCAGTCTTATAGTAAAATGTTTGATTTAGGAGTAAGCCAAGAATGCTATGACCAACAGGATGACGATATTAACCAGCCGTAACGATAGCAACGCCTGGATACCTTGCAGGGCTGTCACATTCAATTCGTTATCTACAAATACGTCCAATAACCTGCTCGTATGAATATATAACTTTGTGTCCGAGTAAACCTTTTATGACCATACACCTTTTTTTGCTTATAATTTCTTAGAAATGTTTGTTCCTTATTGTTTATATATTTGTGATATTTGAATATAATATAAAAATATATCTAACAATGTGTATTTGAGGTTAAGGGGTAGAGAGGACTCTATAGTCCTAACTTCGCCTCCAATAAAGCCATTTTTCATTTCATTTCATTTTATATTGCACAACTAAGTTCGTGGCCAGAGAGTTGACCAGTCTTGAGCTGATATTCACGTTCAGGACCGATCAAAGCGTATATACAGGAAGGTTTCCGCTTGGTCGGGGTGGTACGGTTACAGTTGACCGTTGGGTTAAGTTTCCACTTTGGAATCTCCTCGTTGTTAGGGAACCTCTGCTGGTTTGGTGTTTGGAATTAGATTCGAGTCGCTCTTACCTGTTGGAGGTCTGGAGCAGTTTTGAGTTCACCAGCTTCCATTAGGTGAACTTTTTTGTGGGTATTTACAGTCTTAATTGTTTCCACAGGTCACGGAGTTGGTTGTGTATTAGATACTAAATTCTTGTGTGTACGAGTACATTCATGTATATTAATTTATAGTGTTATTATTAAGACTACATACTGAGTGGTTTTACTGTAAATATATCGTACTGTTTAATTTAAATAATTGAAATGTATTACAGGTACTATCACTGAACGAGTTGTTATTTCCTACTTTCCTATTGTAGCAGAAACATAATATATCATTTTCCGTTACATATTATTATGGATGGCTAGTCAAAATGTGGTACTGTATTAACAATACCGAATGCTAGGTCTTCACTCAAACGGCACTAAGCATGCTCATTTCAAGTCGGGATATTCATTAAATCAAGGATAAAAAAAAGTTAATGAATGTCTTATTTTACCAGGTGAAGTTAGGGTTAATAAGACCTCTCTAACACCTAACCTGGGGACCAACGGCCTAATGGTAACTCCCGAACCACCACCAGTGACCGGAAAGGTGGGCTGCGTGCAAGGACGGGAACGCTCAGTGGTTACCCTTCCAAGGGACAGCTATGCTCGATGTTGCTTGACAGTAGTGTAGTATACCGGTTCTGGCACAACCCTCCCCATGCCGGTTCTGGCACAACCTTGACCTTTGTACTGTTATTGTTTACAAATTTATCACCACGTGTTGACCTTGAGGTCAAGTTTACTATTGTTTACTACTGTTATCAGCCACGTGGTGACCTTGAAGGTCAAGTTTACTACGAGCACGTGGACCCCCCGCGACGTTGTCCTAGGTCAGTGTTGTTTTGGTGTGACGTCAAGCCGTTTTCGCGCTCTTTCATCTGACGACGTCACGGCGTATTTATTAAATTAATTGTATTTATTTAATGCTTTGGCAAAAAGTGCCGGTGGTCGGTGCCGGGATCGATCTGAGAACCTTTCGTTTGTGAGACGAAGTCGATACCACTGCGACACAGTGACACACCCGAGAGGGTAACGTAAGTAGCGGCAGAAGAACGTGTGTGACTTCGTTCGCTTCGCTCGCGTTATACTATATGAAATGTATTAATGACCATTCAATCCGAAAAAAAAATCAGTTTCTCTTTATACTATATAAAATGTACGAATTGTTTTTTCACAGTGTTACCAACTCGCACGATTAATTGTAAAAAAATATATGTCAGTGCTACCAACTCACACGATTTATTACAAATATACTATAATTGTATTTAATATAGTATTCTATTACTATCCCCCACCACTTTTTCAATACAGGGTTATATAAAGGTATTGTTCAGACACTATCACCCACAGATACAATGTGTGCAAACTTGCTGGTGGTCATGTTTGAGCTAAGATTTGCAAAACCTAGCTGGAGTCCAGAAGCTGAAGAAAAACTTCAAAGAATGGCTGAACTGGTTGAGGATGTAGAAAATATAAAATTTAAGAGAGACCGTACAGAGACAGCTGCTTGTGGTTCTGATTGTAGCGTTTGCAACAAAGTTAGAAATTACGAATACTCATTTATTAAATTGTTTGAAAGCATCGGTCCTAAAGAGTGTGGGGAAGAACTCTACAACAGACTAATGGCCGAGCTTAAAGGAGTTGAAGAATCACAAGTTGAAAGATTCTGAGCAAGGACACCGTTTAACCCTAGTGTCAGCATTATACTATAGTAAATACGTATATGATTTTTCTGTTATAGCTTTGCTCAGACCGAGTTGTTAGTCGTTCTTTATACTTACACCATGGCACACCGTGCTCCTGCTCAGGGTCAATCAAATCAAGATCAAAAA
>JAQJVL010010636.1:0-11688 GCA_035578905.1 Stictocephala bisonia
TCAAAGAGACCCACTAATAAAGGATTTCTCAACAATTCTCTTCCTAAGGGGTAAAAACAGCCGGGTGACTTACCTTTTTTAAATAAGAGTAACATTTACATAATTTGATGTAATAACTAATTTTAAACAGCTAAAAAAACATAATAATGACTCAAAAGCTTGGCTTATTTGGTTGTGAACTATTTACAGTAATTTTAAACTAGTTTTAAAATGGAATTGAATAATAATTCTATAATCTATATTTATAAAAGAGGATGTTTGTATATATATATATATATGTTTGAAGTTTATGCGCTGCCAGACCATCCAACCGATCACCATGAAACTTTAGGATGTTGTCCTGTATACTCCCGAGATGGTTTCTGTGAAGTTTGATGCTGATCCGTCCACAGGGTTCCGCCCCACGGGCTCCTAAAGATCCCATGTTATTCAAATGGAGAATCTGAATTGTTTACAAAAAACATATGACTGTGTGGTTTAATGTAGTTTCACATGCCACAAGCAGATTTAAGTTCTCACAACAACAGTACCAGTACTGTATATGTTTTGATTTATTGTAGTTTTACATTTCACCTTGAGAGTGTAGCACACACTACTTTTACTTGATCAGATGATCTGTATTTTCCTCAGGTAATTTCCTTTTTTCCTCGGTAATTTCCTGTGCGACTTGCTTTCGCAATAACTATTAATAAATCTCAAGGACAGTCATTGTGCGTTGCCGCAATAAATTTAAGTAATCCATGTTTTTCACATGGACAGCTCTACGTCGCTTGCTCGAGAGTAGGCTCACCAAAAAACCTTTACATTTATACACCAAATAAGAAGACCACAAATATTGTTTACCCGCTTGCACTCATTTAATAAATAATGGTTTTTTTCTATAATTCTTTTTATTGGTTTATTTTGGTATGTCAATGAAAAATGAAAGGCGAGACAACGTCCGCCGGGTTCAGCTAGTAAACTGTAAAGATAAATTTTCCAATGTATAAAGTAGCTGAGCACAGATTTTAAATTATTAAAAACTAATTTAGCACTTGACTGTAAGGATAAATAAATGAATAGCTCCGCCGAACAACGTTGCAAGTGATAAAAAATAAATTTGTCAGGAATTAAAAAAACTGTTATTTTGAATATGTTGACTTTAAATTTGTGTTTATTTGTTTTAAACTGTTCATTTATATCAAAGTTATTTTGTGTATAAACAGAAAATTTGTTATGCTAATATTAACTTAGATTTTGACGGTTTAGGCAAACTATTTGCAGGTACAACGTTGCAAGTGACAGCGCTACCAACATTATTCTACGAATATGACAATGACTTCAAAGGCTAATACAATAGTGTACCTTATTTTTTAAATACGAAACTTTTTACTAACAAACATTAATGTAAAAATGAAGGTCTACAGTAAATTTCTTATAAATATTCAGTTTAATTTACATTAACCGGCAGAAACTGAAAAATGTTTTAATTCTCTACTTTAGTTTTCCTGGAATAGGTCACTTTCTTTTTTATATGTACGGATCTTTAGCATATCTGTCCACTTACGACACTTGTCTTTTCAGTTGGACTCTTTCAATTTTCGTTTCCTGCCACAATGCATCCTTTTTTCATCACCCGGCGAAAGAATAACACCCAACGTAACTAACATCTCAGCACTTGCAACATTGTTCTGACTGTGCCACCCAGTTTCCCGATCATGTTTCAGGCTCTTGTTGCTGCCAAACTCAATATTTTTTAAAACAAAATAACCCACGTGATGAAGGACGTCACTTGTAATGTTGTTCTGTTAAAATCTCAGTTTCACAAAAAACGTTATTCGGCGAAGCCATTCAAATTGCATATTTGGCCGAGCCGGTGGCCGAGTGGTGTAAGGCATCAGGACTTGAGCTTGGGTTAGAGATAGTGCTGATTCGAATCCAGCCTAGACTGGAAGATTTATCAGTAATATTCACCTTCTACTGTATTGGTTCGCCCCCTTACTCTGTCTGAATAAGTTCCTCGCACAGATCAATAGTCTTTGAGGAATGGGCAGAGTAAGGTTGAGAAGGGGAGGATCGGCCTCTCCTTTAAAAAAAAATGTAGAATTAAATATCAAATTCATAAAATTACTACAGAGCTGAAGTTATATAAAATAAATATTATTCTATTCCAGACCCGATGTATCGGACACGATACTACCAGGAAGCCCAGGAAGGCCTGTACTCCGGGCCACTCTTCCTACTCTCTTATTGGCTTTTCTCCCTTCCATTCTCATTACTGACAGTCGCAGCTGGATCTCGAATGCTCTTTGAGTGAGTTTAATAGCAGTAATTTATTTTTATAATGATCTTTTTTAACTTCACACTGCAGTTCACATGGACCTGTAGGCCTGAGTGCGAACTTTATGCAATGAGTGAAGTACGGATCGTTACCTTAGTTGAGGTTTCAAACCTTGGACCTTGCCCTCCGCAGTCCAAAGCCTTAACCACTGAACCACCACGTAAGGCCAGTTCTGTTGTTTATGTAGACCTAAAATTAAATTAAGTTTTTGTTGTCTAAGAATGGCTTATGTTTGAAAATATTTACTATCCGTTGTCTATTAAACTTTGACAGTTCAACATACCTTTGGTGATAGACTGGGACTGTATCAAAGGAGATAATGAGTAGGAACTTAGCATCTTACATTTTACAATTGTATGCATACTTTAAAAGCTCATGAAGACATTTTAGTTCAGTCCAAAACTATTTCTAGTCTAAAAGAAATTTATTTATCATAAGAACTTTCATCATACTTATTCTTGTAAGAAAATTCATATTCTTGTAATGACTGATTTTGCTCCTCTTGGAGCTTCTTCAGATAAATATCACTAGTCTACCTATTTTTAAGAATGAATGTATGTTTTTTAATGCCAGAGTTTACAAAGTGAAATAACTAATCAAAGACAGCAATATAAGTTAACTTATATTATAATCTTAACCCATTGATAGTAATTAATTTAAAATAAAATATTGTAAGGGCAAGAACTTGAATAACAAGCTAAAAATGAGCAAAACTGTTGCGGGGACTGGTGCTGTTGACTACAAAGTCAATATTACATTAGAAGCATCTTACCACTATTCTTGTCATGTTGCCACACCGTTCTCTAACATACGAGCCTGAGGCTCGTTGGACCATACATGGTTCTAATGAAATTTCACCATGCACCTTTTTGCGCCTGAGATCTGAACAGGAGGTGACGATTATAACCACTACACTATCGACGCGGCACTGGCCAAAACTGGTTCATAACAGCTAATGCTTTGAGCGGGAGAATTTTGTACTGCGATTTTGAACTATATTGCTGTAGTTATTCTTTTGCCACTAGTTCTGCTCATAACAGGTAGTGCTCTCTTGTGAAAATGTTATCTCTCAACAATTTAACTGATTGTTTGGTGCGTTTATTCACTATTTAAATAATGCTAAACACAGAACGAGACAATTGTGGTTTGTCACCAATGGGTTAAAGATATATACTGTATTTATTATTTATTAACAATCAAAGAAGACTTTTTCAAATACTCTGTGTAAAATATGTAGAGAATAATTAATAGCCCAATATCAAATAAACAGGCAGATGCTAACAAATTAATATTTTTCATTGTTTGTGTTCAAATTGGCACCCTCTAGTATGAGCTAGTATCAATGAATACAATCTCTATTAGAAATGCCCCATGTTAAAAATACAGTGTGGCGTAGAACTTGAAAACACTAGTTCCATCAATGGCCAGTAGATCTTGTGGATGGTCATTACTCCCAAGTGTGTGTGTGTGAGAAAGAGCGCACCGACTATATCTGCCTTTGTCGCACTGTTTGCTGACTATCTCTGTCTCTCTCGCACTGCCTTTACTCAGAGCAGAGCACTCAATCTTTTGGCAACTTACTAATCTTCAATTTCCACCTAATGAAAACAGGCTGACTTTTTGCCAAAAGGTCTGTTCTTCTTATAGACTTGGTTCCATTGCTTGTGTATAATAAAATGTAAAATTATGTAAATAATTAGTTATTGAAATAAATGTTTAGTTGAAAAGTTTTGTTGTAACAAAACTTGATATAAAAAATCATCACAGAGCAAAGACCATTGACATTACTAAGTTTACATTTTTATAAATTTCCAGAGTGACTGGACTGGAGAGTGCTCGAGACTGGTGCCTTTTCACCGCAGTGATGTGGGCGTGCTACCTCTTGGCAGAGCAGCAGACTGTGGCTCTCCTTATGGTTGTCTACAGTTCGTTTACTGCAGCCATGGCCAGCTTTTACTTCTCAGTCATCTGTCTGATTGTTGGCAGCGGTGCCCTCAGGTAGCTTTTTATGTATATATAACATTGTTAACTATATTGTTAATAAGGAAGAGAATGGTTATTATCTTTATATTATTATTGATAAGTGTTGTGGATGTTGTAGGCAATAGGTTTTATGTTTTCTCCTCGTAAAACTGATACAGTGTCTAATCAATGGTTGCCATCAACGTTGTAACTACTGGAGAAGTCTATGTACACTCCAGGAAGGTTTCTGGCATGGCTTTATTTACATCTGACCCCACCACAATAGCCTTAACAGTTTCAATGGTCTAATGGCATTATTTTATTTGTTTAATTAATCCTCAGCTGTTTAATAACAACCCTATTGTCAGATTAATCAGATTTAAATAATAAAGTTTAAAATTTAATTTTAGTAAGAACTGTATGTTCATATTTTTATCCCCTGGCAAAGCACAGGTAAACAACTAGTTTCTTATAAAAATCAGTCAGACCTGTCTATGAGAAAAGAGATTTTTATCAACATATTATTCATTCTGATTGGTTTTCAACAGGTCATACAGAGGACTGTCTGATTGGCTGTTATATCTGACCTATGGCACTCAAGCTCGTTATGCTGGTGCCTTCCTCAGTCATCAGCTGTTCAGCCAAGCCAATCTTGCTCCAGAGAATTGCACCGCCGCTGGAGACCCTCATGATTCTTGGAGGTTGGTAGTTTAGGCTATATTTTAGTTATCGTAGCCAGTTAGTAGCAGCTGTTTATAAACCATTAGGAGTGGGTTTGTGGACACTGTATCGTCTAAGTCGAAGGATGGATGGGTGCAACACTGTCTCATGTATGTGGAAGGATGGGTGAGTGGACCACTGTCTTGTGTAAGTTGAAGGATGGATGGGTGCACCACTGTTTCATGTATGGGACCTGCGAGTTAAAAAGGATGAGTGATTGAAAACAAATGTCCAAGGTGATTGCTTCCGAGTAGTGTTGTCTGAGAGGCGAGTACAGTACATACTCGGACGAACTCGGTGCCAATCAGTAATGCTCCGGCTTCCCTCCACCTCAATATCATATGGCGCTTGCTGCTATAACCATTGTCGGCTATCATTCTGTCTAAATAGTGGAATGCCATTCGCTATTTCGACTGCGTTGTTGATGTTTGTCATTCTTTCTCAGTGAAAGTTGATTACTTTAGTATAGTAGTTAAAAGTACATTGGTACAGTACACAAGTTTTCATATTTATATTGTTAAAAAATACTTGATAAAAGCAATTAATATGCCTACTGTTCTAAATTGTTAATAGAAAAATGTATCACAATATTTCAAAATATACTTCAATTCTTACTTATTTGTTGCCGTTTTACCACCGTATTTCAATAAACCTTGATAATCTGGAATAGATAAATCCCCAATCGTACCTTATTATGAAGGTCTTACTGCATTTAATTAATTTTAATTCCATAATCTAAATATAATCTATGTTGGTTTACTTTTACGTTTATGGCTAAAATATCATGATTGTAATGTATCTGTCAAAACAAATGTTATTAAGTGGGTTGGATGAATTTAAATTTGCCCCTCTTACTTGGTATTTTTGATTATTGACTTAACCAATTTTCAACATTTAAAATATATCGTCAAATAATTAAGTGGAAGAGTAGTGGAACTTCGACTCTACAGTAAAGGCTTTTCGATTTCAAATATCAAAACTAACTACTTTTTAAGTTTAATTTTAAATAAAACTAGATTTGTTTGATTTTGTAAAAACTGTTTACCTTGTTTTCCAGCCTGACTTGCCGGTACCTTGACAGTGCTGCCTACATATCTGAACGTTATGGACGTGAAGGTTCTGAATTTCACTTGTCAGACATCATCGATACAGAGTTCAACTTGAGTCTGTCTTTCGCCTTCCCAGTCTCACTGGCCATTGCCAACTGCCTCTTATATCTCATCCCCCTACCAGCATTCACTAAAGCCAAGTTCCGTGACTGAGATTAGAATACTCATTGAGGTATAAAAATAATTTAGCTGGTAAAAAAAAAATATATATATAACAAAAAAGTCACAAAAAGCACAAACTATAAGAAAAATAGTATTTATAAAATTGATTATGTTTAAATTTTACATTGGGCAAAATTGTTGTAACTTATTTTAAATATATTAATTTGTTTTATAACCTATCGCTTATTTTATTATACCCTGTTGCTACCAAAAAATGTTCTTTTGGTGTCCAATTTCATGTATAGTACAACAATAATTAGTTTTTACTTTTATTACATATAGCCTACCTGAACAGTTTAAAAAAAAATAATAGCCTTACTTGTGTTTGGTGATTTTATTAAGGTGGTCGTTTCCCAAACTGTAAAGCCAAAGCTGTAAAGTTAACAACCCCAGACATGCAGTAACCAGGGCCGGTGCTAGAGGTTACGGCGCCCTAGGCGAAAAATTTTTTATTTCGCCCCATTTATATTTCTAGTGATAAAAAACTACCTCATCCCAGCTCCACATTACAACCCGTACACTAAACCAACGACCCAAACATTTTATCTGATTTTGTGGACCCCTATTGTACTCCGAACACATTCATAATGGTCCCTGCTCATAAACCCAAACCAGTGACAGCTTAGTTACACGTCACATACATATACAGTATTAATTTTATTTGGGGTGTACCTTTTTTTTTTATTTTACGTTAAAGAAAAACAGTGAAAATTATATCAAACACGACTGAATTTGGCATTCTGTTTTAAAATAAGATTTTTAAGTAAGCTTTTAATTGATATAATCCTGTAAAAGAGAATATCCAGAAAATGTTGACTGCTAAGCACGGGATCAAAGAATATGGGTACTTTGATGACAAAAATGAAGACCTTACTAGTCAGTGCATGTTTAAATGTCTGTATTTTTCAAAATATTTCTCCAGAATTCTATTTAATATGTAACACGTATTTTTGAACATATTTGAATGTTAACTTCACCAAAATTTGAAAATTTAGGCTCAAAACAAACTACAATAATAATGATTAATTAACACTTTATTTAATCATAACAGTGAAAAGTTACAGCAAAAAATTATAAACAATAATAAATGAACACAATTAAAACTTTTGTTTTCTTGCTTTTTTCTTTGCAAACGATGACATCAAGTCACCAAGGTTAATGCTTCGTGCAACTTCTGACTCAATTGAAATGGTTGCCAAGCCTACCAACCTCTCTTGCGACATACTTGACCGCAAATACGTTTTGATAAGTTTAAGTTTGGAAAAACTTCTCTCTCCTGAGGCTACGGACACGGGCAGAGTCAACAGAATTCTTAACGCAACAACCAGGTTGGGTACACTTTCCCTCAAGTCGGATTTCAGCAAAAATTCAAGGAAGTCTTTTGGTGATGATTGTTGTGGAACGTGTCTTGAAATGGCTTGTAGTTCACTACATAGTTCTGTGGCATCAATGTCTTTAACATCGTTGTAGGTCAGAGAGTTTTCTAGTGATTTGCATTTATCCATTATATACTGGCTTGATCCTTCCACAAGTGCTCGGATGTCGTACAAAAATCCAAATTTCGATTCCATTTCTTTTAATTGGGTAAATCGCTCATCAACTGAATTAATAGCAGTGTCTAAGATTGAAAAGTAAAAGTTAATTTTGAAACTTTCTTTTCCATCTTTTATGGGTTCATCTTTCCCTTCATAAGAGAACTGTCTGGCTTTTTTCTTTAAACGTTTCAGTGAGGAATTTGACTCACAACTAGCAGGAATGTCGATCTCTTCTGCGATTTTTCGAGCATCAACTAATAGCTTCTCAAACTCATCATCGCTTCTGGATTTTTTCAAAAATTCCTTTGTTTTGTCAAGGTGTTGAGTTGCAGTAACCAAGTTGAATTCTTTAGATTGGAGCAATTTACTTGTTAAATTTATTTCAAACAAAATGTTATACCATACTAGAATGGATGTTAAAAATGTAAATGTTCCAACTTTTTTGGCAAGACCTTGAGCTTCTAGACGGGAGACATTGCCAGAGCTTCGGCTAGTGTTTTCGGCTATTTCCATTAGGGCATTATGTACTTCACTCAATTGATAACGGAGTGGGACGAGAGCATCAATTCTACTTTCCCATCTTGTGTCACTAAGAGGTTTCAGTGTCATGGAAGGCAAATGGCGTAGAAGTAATTCCCAACGTTGAATTGACAAAGAGAAAAACACGCAGAGATTTTCAACTAAGAGAAAAAAATCCGTAGCTCTAAAACAACATTTAGCTGCGTCGTTGACGACTAAATTCAATGAATGGGAGCTGCAAGGCACAAAGAAGGCACGAGGGTTCATGTCTAAAATTCGTTTTTGCAGTCCATTGTGCTTTCCCTTCATGTTGTTCCCATTGTCATAACCTTGCCCTCGTAGATTGTCTACAGAAAGCGACAGTTCTTCAAATTTCTTCAAGACAGCGGCTGTCAAACCACCCCCAGTCGTATCAGAAACAGGAATGAATCCTAAGAAGTGCTCTTTAATATGAAATTGTTTGTCTTCGGAAATTAAAACAAATCTAACAATGACAGTCATTTGTTCAACGTGAGACACGTCAGGTGTGCAATCAAGGACTACAGAAAAGTATTTTGCAATTCTGATATCATCAAGAATCTTTTCTTGAATACCATTACCGAGCAATTGAATCATCTCATTCTGTATTTCTTTTCCTAAATAATGAACATGCGTCTCTTTGTTTCGGATTTTACGAAGGTGCTCATTCATAACAGGATCAAACAAAGCCAAATACTCAACAAATTTTAAAAAGTTTCCATTGTTACAGGCAAACAAAGTATCATTTGATCCACGGTATGCTAGGTTTTGTGTACCTAGTACTCTCACTAGAGCTATTAACCTTTCTAAAATTTGATACCAGTATTTTTCTTGTTCTCGAATTTTTCTCAAGTTGTCTTCGTCAATGGTCTTGTTCATCTTTAGTCTACTTTCCAGTTCCTTCCAATTTTGATAGCTAATCAGGTGATCTTTGCTCTTTTCGTGGCTTGCTAAAATAGCAGATATGTTTTTCCAGTCATTTACACCGTCTGTACATAGTGCTGAGCGTTTAATGACTCCTGTTGGATGTGATGAGTCAGGGAACAGCGCGCAGCAAAAACAAAAGACTGAATTCTTTTTAATAGAATATATCAACCAATTGCGTTCAAGAATTTCACCATTGACTAGACGGCGTTTGTAGTGAACACTAGAAAACTTTCTATGATTACTGTCCAAAGGGAAATTATAATCTGTTACTTGTGTTGGGCCACGTTTCACTGCATCTAGTTGTAATTCATCATCAACTACCAACCACGAAGCAGGGTCGTCCGAATAGCCTTCGCGTATTGCGACTATAGTTTTATCGTCTTCTATGCCCCTACATGTTGATGGTTGTAGTTCAGCACTGTTTTCAGCATTAAAAAGCAATTCCGTATTTAAATTTGATACATTTCCCAAGTCAATAGTAACGGCAGGTTGTTCTTCCGACATTTGGACTTCGGTTGCATCATTTCGATTACTTAGGTATTTTAAAAACGATCCTTTGATTTTTGAAATTGATTTCTCTTCCTCAGCTTTCCTCTTGCGGTTCTGAAATCCGGACAGTTTCTTTTTCCTATCAGCCATGGCTCTTTGAAATGCACCACATCTACCTAAAATTAAACGCAGCCATTAAAATTATTATCTCAACATTATTTTTAATTTAAACCTGATGAAAGATAACCAGGAAAAAATATTTTTTTATTCAAAATATTGCACAGTTATGGAAGTAAATCTTTTCCCATTTCAAAATCCTGTATTATGCACGTAACTGTCAGTTATAGAAATGCGTGATTAGTTATCTGCACATTGCCATGGTGTAGGTTATTGCAACAAATAAGTTATTTTTCAAACTTGCCGGTAGTTTTTATTTTTTGAAATTTGTAGTAATATGGTTAAGAACAATATACCGGTACTAAAAATAAAAGTCTTCATTTTGTTAAAAATAATAGCGCCCCGGGTGGTAGGTAAGGTGAGGATACCAACGTTACAACTCCATATTTATACATAAGTAGCTGTGGTAAAATATTTAAAAATGATATGTTCCTTATGTGCGAACACATACTGTCCTAAGAAATTACTTGTTGATAATAAAGTCGAACGTACGGGTTGGGCGAGGGGCGCTCGCGCTACCATAGTGGATGAGTAGATTGTCACAACTTGTGCCGGTGCGCCCCTCTTCATACCTCCCCACCCATCCCTCTTCTTCACCCATGTAACTTACACACGCCAGCGCTTGACCTTGACTCTGAAAGACTGTAAACAACGATGGTTCATATACTTCATTCCCTTCCCATCCCATCGCTGCTGGAAGTTTGACAGGCCGCTCAGTTGTTAAGAGTAAATTCAAATTGAACAGGGCAATGGCAATAGGCTAAGGCTAAAGTACAAACTTGGATGTACTTACCAGTGTGTCTGTTTATTGAACACCATGAACCAACACTCAAGTCTCAACTAAGTCTAAATGTCGTTTATTTTGTTCTGCTTTTCTTGAGGTGACTCAAACTACACAAGCGCTTCGAGTGGCAAAAAACTAAAGTAGCGCACCAGAGATCAGAACAGCTGTGCTGTATTGCAGACGAGATGATGCAAACTACTAGGTAAGGGGAGGGGGCGTTCCCGCCGACCCCCTTGGAGACAGACAAGTAGCGCATTGCACTGTCAGTCAGTAGGCCTACATAACTACTCACAGTCACACTCAAGGACGTAATTTTGCAATTCCCACCAACAATACCTTGCGTCAATTAAAACTCAACTTCTTTTTTTTACTTTTATCGTCAACAAATTTGCAGTAAATTATTTTACCCCAAAAAAGTTTTCCTTTAAAACTGGTTTTTCCATTTTTTTCTTCTCTGGTGCCCCTGGAGTGTCGGCGCCCTAGGCAGTCGCCTAGTTCGCCTATACGGTCGCGCAGGCCTGCTTTTTAGGGGACGAAATATCCACTGATCGTTTTTTGGGTTTGGAACTCTGCGATTAGGAAATCGTCTTCAGTATTCTGCAGTAGCAGCGGTTTCATTTCCGTCACAAACGCCTAAGGGCAAATACCATGTCGGCATATTCTTCAGTTGTAAATAACAAAGGCATTGCAATTGTGATAGTAAGTTACTTAAATACACTTCACTAACAAACGAGTAGTAAATTAACTGTATTAAATTGCACTATACTCATTAAACTAGTACAGAATTGGTAACAAATAATTTGGATTCCTGAATTAATTGCAGTGTACAGTATTGTTGAACAGCTGATTTGTGATACCAACTTATAAAAACATAATTTACTTTCTGTGAAGGTAACGTGACAAAGATATGTAGGTACATGACGTAACCATTTGGATAGTCCTAAAAGTAATAGTATTATTGTTTTT
>JAQJVL010010637.1:0-11683 GCA_035578905.1 Stictocephala bisonia
GACAAAAATGGCGTGACAAAAATATTGATTATGCAGCTCAATATCATCAAACCATTTTTCAATTACAACTGAAAAATGATAATAGAGTCCTTATTGCTTATTAGTCATTGTATGAATAACACAAATTACTGCAATTAAATCTTAACAAGCCTTACCTTTTATATTTTTAGTGGACTCAGGTTTTTAAAATATTGCACACGTTTTTAATATTTTAATCATTTAATATTATAATACAAATAATATTAACAATATTGTCTTCATAAAAACACAAACATCAAACTGTAATCAATCTAACTTCTACAAAGCTTAAGTAAAAAGGATATTGTAATTAATTACGAGGGGTATCCAAAAAGTAAGTTTCCCTGTTCTGTAAAAAGACGCGTGCGTAACACAGCGTGCAGATGTGGGCGGGGATATTTAGCGCGGTTCGGTTGGCAACAGGTGCGCCGGTCACTGGCGCATTGTCACGCTGCTCAGTCAGTTGCTGCCCAAACATTATGGAGACTCCACTGCGTTCTGCCGCCAGTTGCGAAGTCCGTAGTGTTATTCGTTTCTTGACCGCCAAAAACGTAACTGCCATTGAAATTCATCGTCAGTTGTGTCAAGTGTATGGTGAACATGTTATGTCCGTTCAGATGGTCCGTCGTTGGCGTGCAATGTTTTTGAAGGGAAGAGAAAATGTTCATGACGATGAGCGTAATGACCGACCGGCCAGTTCTCGGCAACCAGACGTCATTAATGCTGTACGAGCAGTTATTGACAATGATAAGCGAGTGACTCTCGATGAAATTATGGGTAAACTGCCGTCAAGTTTTGAAGTTAGCCGGTCATCTGTGCACAATATCATGACAGAAGATCTTCAGCTTGCAAAAGTGTGTGCAAGATGGGTGCCTCGCTTATTGAGCGATGCCCATAAACAACAACGAATGGCTGCTGCCCAGTCTTTCTTGCGATTGTTTGACGATGAAGATGAAAACCTTTTCAGTAGAATAGTCACTGGTGATGAAACATGGATTCACCACTCAACTCCAGAAACCAAACGCCAGAGTATGGTGTGGCAAAAAAAAGGAGAGGCAGCTCCTCAAAAAGCCAAAGTTTTTGAGTCAGCAGGAAAGGTAATGGCTACAGTTTTTTGGGACTACCGTGGAGTGTTATTGATTGACTATCTTCCTCGTGGCAAAACCATAAATGCAGAAAGGTATTGTGAAGTTCTCACCAGACTTCGGCGGGCAATACAGAATAAACGGCGCGGACTTTTGTCGCGCACGGTTCTGCTTATTCACGATAACGCCCGACCACACGCTGCTCGTGCAACAATGGAACTTTTGAGGAAATTTAAGTGGGATGTTTTTGGTCATCCTCCATACTCACCAGATCTTGCGCCTAGCGATTTTCATCTGTTTCCGGAGCTCAAAAGACACCTTGGCGGTCGGCGATTTGCCAACAGCGATGACCTTCAAAATGAGGTGGATACTTGGCTTAAAAATTTGGCGGGTGAATTTTGTGATGCTGGAATAAAAAAACTACTTCCTAGATACCAAGAGTGTTTAGAAAGGGATGGTAACTATGTAGAAAAATAAGGTATGATGTAAAAAGTTGAATAAATGTGTTTCAGTTATTTTTTGAGTCTTTTTAACTTTTTCATAATTAATGGAAACTTACTTTTTGGATACCCCTCGTATTAACCCGCGAATAGCAATAGCATACATTCATTTAGTTCTACCTGTTTTAAAAATAAGAGTAAATGTTGCATCATCATATAATAATTTAATCAATATGCACTATAGTCGCTATTACGTTATTAAATCTATAAAATGATATAAGTATTTTTGTAAATGACGTACATAAAAATACTGATTTGCACCCTGACTTCGAAATGATCAATATATCCATTCCCATGTCTATGTCTTATCAGTAAACGCTTATTTTGTTTACTTTTCACGAGAAAACAAGATTACCGTGTTTCATGAAACTTTTTATTATTTTACTTGTGCACCTGACGATTTTCAAAAACTCATATAGGCCCCTAACGGTATTTTATTCTGTTTTTAATTTATAAGTACTTTTATCCTACATTATATTCAGCTAGGATATTTTTTCTTTTTTGAACGAGTATAAACGATAGATGCGTTACATTGCCAACTTCCAAATGAATACTAGATAGAAAACAACACAGCTCTAACGTTATTTCACCGTTTCACAACTACAGACAAGCGGCAAGTGTAGCCTACATCGCGCATGTGTTTAGGTTATACTTTGTACGCAATAATTAAAAACCCAATGTGTCATATTTCGTTTGTATCATTCTACAATAAAGTAATGTGTAGTTATATTATCGTATGTACTTACTGTATTTGTAATTAATTTGTTGTCTATATCCAACGAATGAACTCCCACTACCGTTGGAATATCGAACTAACTCTGCTTGGAAGATGAAAAGGTTACCGTCCTGTTGGGTTGATAGTTGATACGTGGTAGTTTGTTTATCTTTTGAGTCAAGGTCACTCTAGAGTCACAAGCCTGAGTCCTAGCTGTTGAGTGGTAAGCCTACGGTTAGTTGTAGTTCTGTCGGTGTTGTAGACCTTAATTGTTTTCATATTGAAATAATTTGACAGCGGATAAAACCTTACAAAACTATAGGAAAATGACTCCAAATAACACCATACTTTGGTTATGAAACCTGACTGTACTACTAAAAATGTACTTTATAAATGAACGGAACGAGTTTAAAATTACTTCTTTATTACATTAAACAATATCACCCATTCCTTAGCTATCATTACACTACAAATACACCAAAAGGTATAGCATTACACGATCATTTACTATTACAATATTAATGACTAAACAAATTCTTATTGAATATCAATTATAAGAAACTTAATACAACTTATTTAATGACGTATTACAAAACTAAGTTTAAAATAATAATATAAATAACCCAGTAAAATAGTTATACCGTTATAGTAGACAACAGTACAGAGACAACTGACACAACTTATTTTTCTAACTTTTACAGTTACGATTTCCTGTTTTCAGACATGGAACACCTAACTAAATAAAATAAAAATAAAATCATTATATAACCAACATACCCGGGCTCTAGAAAATGTAAACTGTACATACAAGGAGAATATAACTAAATATTGAACACCTAAAAAGTAAGTAAATAATAATACTATACAATAAATTTAGATTATGAATTTAGAATGTGGATAAAATCTTAACCTAATACAATTTTAAAATAAATAAATGTATATGCTAGCCTATTATAATGTAACAAGATACAAGGAGCCTAGTAAGGCATTCATGTGTTTGTCTGGTAAGGTCTTCATGGGTTTGCCTAGTAAGGTCTTCATGGTTTTGCCTAGTTAGGTCTTCATGTGTTTGCCTAGTAAGGTCTTCATGGATTTGCTTAGTAAGGTCTTCATGGTTTTGCCTAGTTATGTCTTCATGTGTTTGCCTAGTAAGGTCTTCATGTGTTTGCCTAGTAAGGTCTTCATGTGTTTGCCTATTAAGGTCTTCGTGGTTTTGCCTAGTTAGTTCTTCATGTGTTTGCCTAGTAAGGTCTTCATAGATTTGCCTAGTAAGGTCTTCATGGTTTTGCCTAGTTATGTCTTCATGTGTTTGCCTAGTAAGGTCTTCATGGTTTTGCCTAGTTATGTCTTCATGTGTTTGCCTAGTAAGGTCTTCATGTGTTTGCCTAGTAAGGTCTTCGTGGTTTTGCCTAGTAAGGTCTTCATGTGTTTGCCTAGTAAGGTCTTCATGGTTTTGCCTAGTTATGTCTTCATGTGTTTGCCTAGTAAGGTCTTCATGTGTTATCAAGTAATGTATAATTTACGTCTTATGGCTCGTCTGCTATAATTCATCAATCTGACGATTTCCGTATTTTGTAACGCGTTTTCCTGTTTTCAGAGCACGGTGTTTGAGCACACTGTACATAGCTTGAATTTTATTTTCTGTGATCACTATATCACTCAGTAAGTCATTAAAAAATCAAAAATCTAGAGAAAACCGTCTTCTTTGGCGATTGATATAATTAAAATTACGATATCTTGATTATAAACATGTTTTATAAGAAAAGGGTCATAAGAGACTCATAACAAATCTTTATTGGATGCAGGGACAGTAATTACAAGTTTCGTAGTCTAAACTGTTTCAATACATAATCGAACCTCGCTCACGATCAGTTGGTCAAGGCTAGTAACACTTGTGACTGGAATTTTTGGATGCCGCCGCGCTACCCTCTTGGCTTTGTTTCGTACATCCGGTATGGGTTGTAAATCTGTGAAAGTCTGTCACCAAATGTTGCTGCGATGACAGGGTTTACACAGTTTATATTATACAACGGTACATATACACCTCCAGATAAACATTCTCATACTCCTTTACATGTAACATTATTATTAATTCAAACTTCCCTAGCACCACAGACATTTTGTCCTAATTATTAATTTCAAATGTTAATAATCTGAGAATAAGTTTGTCAGATACAATTGTAACATATATTAACACAAAGAATTGTTACATAGTAATCCGCCAGCCTCGATCATTACAGGTAGAAAATTAAGTAAATACCTTCTAGCACTGTTTTATTTTTACTTTAATGTTTAAAAAAAACTAATATTGTAATAATATACAATAATAATGATCTTGCTACTTTCAACATTAAAAAACTATATGTTTCATATATATAACTATTACATTTATATTACTGAATAAAAAAAAATGCACATAAGGAAATATTTTTACTATAAAGAACTAAATCTTTACTATATGTGTTATAGTACTAGATTTAAACACAATTAATTATTATGTTCACGTAAAAATGTATTCACATAAGATAGAAATCAAGCATTATGTTTTAAAATATATCAATGACAGTCTGACTCCTGGCGTGGAATAGACAGGACTGCAGAGTGCAGACTACAAACGAAGGTGCAGCGCTCTGTGAGGATATCTCTGAACTTCTACCGCCCGATGAGTAACATCTACATGCAAACATTTTTTAGAATTGCCAAAAATAACTACTAACAAATTATTATTTTTTAAAAATCGAAGTCTCCCCGTACTAAAAATAATAAGGATTCTAATGATGCAAAAATTATATTTTTATCACAGTAAATAACGTTTTAACTAGTAATTTCAAATTAGTCAATTATTCGTAGGTTTAAATGGGAAAAACGTTCTCTTAAAACTCAATTTGTAACAAATATAAATTATTATTGTTTAAATTATATACCTCTAATAATAGTAAATGACTCGTAGATTCGGGCTACTTCTTCATTTTTCTCAAATAACCGTCGGTTAGGCGGTAATTAAGAAACTAAATATTTCTCCCATGTTAAACGGGCTGGAGTCAGAGCGCGGCGGCCGGCTTCTATCCGGCCCCCTCTTAACATGGACTGCATAGATGCAGGTCTATAATTTCCACAAATTAGCCGACAACCAGTTCCTCAGTGCCGAGATAAACCAAGATTGACTCTTTATAATTTGAGTTGAAGAATCAAGTTTACTCTACAATCTGCAGGCAGTGACAGGAAATGATTTATTGTAAAGTAGTGTGCGATGAATTGGTATAGTTAACATTATTAAATCCTGATAAGTGTTTAGATCACTGAATATAAACACAAAATTTTAAGAAGATCTATAAGAAAGATTTTTATAGATAGAAGATTATAAAATAAAGACGGAATTTCGATTGTACTATGGTCAAATAATTTTAGTAAATTTATACTTCTGAACTAAGAGGTTCTATTTTATCAAAGTGTAGGTTGAAAATGTAACATAAAGAGTAATTTTGCCCTTATTAAGTCTATATGAAAGGATGGAGGTCATGTCACTTCCAAGACAATGTCACAGTAGTCAAAGTGGTGAAAAATAAGTCTTCACTAGCTTTATTGTTGAAAGGTAAATAAGTATAATTCCTCATTATGCAACAAACATACAATCTTGTTATCGTGTGCAAGTGTTTAATTGCATGCAATATGAATGATTTAAAAAGGAAAAAGGTAGTCATAACGATAAAACAATAGACAGGGAGTAGGCAGACAACAACGTCAACTCACTCGATGTGCAACAGTTTGTGTGTACGCTGCATTAAGTTCAATATAGCAAGCAGAGTTGTATGACATATTACATGTGTTTTTGCAACAACAAAAAACTGTTTGTTGCATTCTGTAACATACGGCTTTCAAAATATCCAGCTTCAATACCTGCCACATTAAGTTCTACTGTGCAATATTGCTTATTTTTAATGGCAAGCTGAGTTTTTGAGGATTTGTTGCAGGAAGTTTTTTTTCTTTTTTAGGTTTTATTTGTGTACATAATTTTTTTCATATTATAGCTTTAGTTAAGTTACGCTGACAAGTACCATGTTTTAAATAAGAACTTTTTTACAATGTATGCATCTATGACAAATCCTATAGAATTTTACCTTAAGTTCTATCATTGTCATGAATGATAAATTATGATTACTATAAAGGGAGTTAAAACTACATAAATTCAACTAAAAATAAATTTACTTAAAGTATGAAAGCTAAACAAAAATAACAACATAACTTGCACTGATAATACAAAAATTATGCACGTTTTAAATTTGTAAAGTCAAATTTAAAAAACCCATTACATTTATAAAACACTTACAAGATACCAGAAATTTAACCATTTTCATAAAATTTACAATGACACTTGAAAAGCAATTTGTCAATGCATAAGCAAGAAAATATACTTTGAATGTTTTGAACTACAAGATGGGGACAACAAATGTTTTTTTATTAATCATGAAGATGCCAATCGTCAAAATGCAAAATAATTCAACACAGGCTGTAGATTTTTTATTTTTTAGTTGCGTATTGTAATGTTATAATAGTAATGTTATTATGAGTAATAAGAGATAATTAAAATTATTTTTTAACTTTTTAAAAAAAGTATTGATTTTTAGAGAATGTAACTGAGGTTATTCTAGTGTTGAACAAATTTTGATTTTCTTTTATAATGATGAAACGTTTATTAAAAGAATTTCAATTATCAGTTATTCTGCAATTGACTGTTGAAGTTTTTTATCATGTATATAATTCTTATTACCAATTTATTTTACTCACAATTATAATTATTAAAAATATTACATAAAACACAATCTTCACAACAAACTCAATTTTAATATAATATCAACTGTGTCTTTATTTTTCTCGTAGAGTGCCTCAGTAGCTTAAAACCCATACACCCTGCATCAACCTTTCTGATTGGTCATCGACTGATCACAAGACCTCTTCTATCTGTATGCTTCACTTGATGGCTGATCCTGGTGCTATTAGGACTAATTATGTCTGGCTTAACGTGACTTCCGAACCATGGGAGTGGCAGGACAAAAACTGTTAGTGTTCACTTCGGGAATCAAAACCGGACCGGAAGCATGGCAAGCCAACGCCTTAGAACCTTAGCTAAGGTTCAATTAGTCAAAAATTGCTTGCCGTTATTGGAAAAACTATTGGCCAGAGTAAGGGTTAAAGGAGTGACCTCTGTTAGAATTTTATTGTTTAGTTTAGTTATTTTCTGATAGAATTCTTGTCTTCATGTTTCAATTTTAGATAGTTCAAATTCAAATAATTTATAATAGTGAAATTTAGAAATATTTGTTACAGTACAATTTTTATAACCATAGACTCAGCTGTGCCACTACTAACCTAAACGAATGATTGCAGTCCGATGAGTCATTTGTGCACAGATAAATAAATAAATAAATAAATAAATCTTTATTGTCACAAAACGCTTCCATAATAATAGCGCAGCTATGAAACAGATGACATTGTCAATATAGTACTATTTTACTTATATCTACATAACAATCCTATATGGCCAAACCAAGAACTGAATGATCCTGTTAATGACTAAAAACTTCAGTCCCAATTTAACATTGAAATACAAAACAAGAGAAAAATAACACAGCAATAAAATCAAAAAACATCATCCAAGAACTCATTAATTTTGTAGTATGCTTTATGTAGTAAAAGATTCTTAACATTATTTTTGATTGCATTTGAGCAAATTGATGCCTTAATATCAGATGGTAATTTATTAAAAAACTTTCTTCCCATGTAAGATGGTGTTTTTTCAACCAGTTTCAAATTATGTCTGGGATACTGAAAATTATTTTTAAACCTAGTGTTGTATTCATGCTGACTGTTTTCATTATAAAGGGTTTCGTACAGAGTTACCTAATTTGAGCGAATGTTTGTAAGACGCCCTTTGCAATGATACTCTTCCTCACCCCTTGCCTCTTTCGGAGCCTGAGTCTACCATTATAAAAATTGAATTGTACTACTGATTTATTAATATAATCAATTGACATACCATTGGAAAAGCTGGCTGATTCCTCCTTGACTTCAACTCTTGGTTTATGGCCTGGCAAATAAATATTTAAAATTAAATAAACAAACCAAACATACAAATCTAATACTTCTTAGTAATAGCTAGACAAGTAATATTTTAATATGTTTGATTTTACACTACTTAAACTTTTAAAACATTTAAATAGTTGATGCTTTCCCAAAAAAAATTAGCACATAAAATGACAAATATCATTATTGTCTGGCATGATAGTCATATAAATGGATAAAGCAAACAAAATTCTGAAGGTCGGGAGGGAAAGACACATAATATGAAAAAGGTTAACAAAACCTGGAATAGTATTTATACTAACTTAGTGTGAAAAAAATTCATTTTTGTTTTGTATAATTCTGTGTTATTTCAATATGTTTCATTTCATATAAAAAATTCAAAATTACTTACAAATGATGGTCGTTTAACTGAATCTAAACAATTATAGACGCAAAATGTAACTGATACCAAAATGCAATTTTTTGGGTACCTCATAAATTGCTACAGTAGAACAGGATGATGTGTACATATTTTGAAAAGAAGTAGTTATAGGAAGAAATTTCAAAACAGCCGTTGAGGAACCAGAACTGTTTTTTAGAAACACCAACATGTAGCTGAAGGAAAAAACTACGAACAGAAGTATCCAGAGCAAAATATTCAAGTAGGCAATCAATACTTTAAGTCCGGCCATTTGTTGGTGGTGAAAAATGTTTATAATTGATAATAATCAGTCTGTGAGTGATTTTGAGATCACTCAAATCTTAACATGACTTTTTAAAGAGTTCTGAAAAATATAGTAAATAAATCCCTACAACAATTAGCAGAAGATGCTGAAGAAACATAGGTACATACTATTGAAAGAAATGAAAAATGTTTTATTTATCAAGGTTAACACGTTCACTGCTGATGCGGTGGTTCCGCTACATGCCCCGTGCTTCGTGTATGCACATGGCTCGGTTCCGCACCAAATTGTTAGTTTTGTGTAATTGCCTCATTGTTTTCAGCATTTGCTGAAGCACTGTGATTCATTGTGAGCACTTTAGAAACGGTGTGTCAAACAAAATATTACCGTTTGATATATTTGAATATAAATTGTTCAGATATTCAAATAAACAAAATATTTGTTATACTTCACCGTTCCTAGTGAAGGGTACCACTTGTAGGTAAGCAGCGAATGTGTTAAGTAGGACCTTCAGGTTCTTTCCTACATTTAGCCTCTTAAAAAATACAATAGTAATTATAATGAATACATCTAAAGACTAAAATAATAAAAACATGAAAGGGTAATAAAACATAAAAACAAGAAGAAAGTGAAAAGATGCACTAACATGAACACTATTCCACAGTTTCTAACCAAACAAACTCACATCATACACTCAGCTTAACATGGACTGCATAGATGCAGGTCTATAATTTCCACAAATTAGCCGACAACCAGTTCCTCAGTGCCGAGATAAACCAAGATTGACTCTTTATAATTTGAGTTAAAGAATCAAGTTTACTCTACAATCTGCAGGCAGTGACAGGAAATGATTTATTGTAAAGTAGTGTGCGATGAATTGGTATAGTTAACATTATTAAATCCTGATAAGTGTTTAGATCACTGAATATAAACACAAAATTTGAAGAAGATCTATAAAAAAGATTTTTATAGATAGAAGATTATAAAATAAAGACGGAATTTCGATTGTACTATGGTCAAATAATTTTAGTAAATTTATACTTCTGAACTAAGAGGTTCTATTTTATCAAAGTGTAGGTTGAAAATGTAACATAAAGAGTAATTTTGCCCTTATTAAGTCTATATGAAAGGATGGAGGTCATGTCACTTCCAAGACAATGTCACAGTAGTCAAAGTGGTGAAAAATAAGTCTTCACTAGCTTTATTGTTGAAAGGTAAACAAGTATAATTCCTCATTATGCAACAAACATACAATCTTGTTATCGTGTGCAAGTGTTTAATTGCATGCAATATGAATGATTTAAAAAGGAAAAAGGTAGTCATAACGATAAAACAATAGACAGGGAGTAGGCAGACAACAACGTCAACTCACTCGATGTGCAACAGTTTGTGTGTACGCTGCATTAAGTTCAATATAGCAAGCAGAGTTGTATGACATATTACATGTGTTTTTGCAACAACAAAAAACTGTTTGTTGCATTCTGTAACATACGGCTTTCAAAATATCCAGCTTCAATACCTGCCACATTAAGTTCTACTGTGCAATATTGCTTATTTTTAATGGCAAGCTGAGTTTTTGAGGATTTGTTGCAGGAAGTTTTTTTTCTTTTTTAGGTTTTATTTGTGTACATAATTTTTTTCATATTATAGCTTTAGTTAAGTTACGCTGACAAGTACCATGTTTTAAATAAGAACTTTTTTACAATGTATGCATCTATGACAAATCCTATAGAATTTTACCTAAAGTTCTATCATTGTCATGAATGATAAATTATGATTACTATAAAGGGAGTTAAAACTACATAAATTCAACTAAAAATAAATTTACTTAAAGTATGAAAGCTAAACAAAAATAACAACATAACTTGCACTGATAATACAAAAATTATGCACGTTTTAAATTTGTAAAGTCAAATTTAAAAAACCCATTACATTTATAAAACACTTACAAGATACCAGAAATTTAACCATTTTCATAAAATTTACAATGACACTTGAAAAGCAATTTGTCAATGCATAAGCAAGAAAATATACTTTGAATGTTTTGAACTACAAGATGGGGACAACAAATGTTTTTTTATTAATCATGAAGATGCCAATCGTCAAAATGCAAAATAATTCAACACAGGCTGTAGATTTTTTATTTTTTAGTTGCGTATTGTAATGTTATAATAGTAATGTTATTATGAGTAATAAGAGATAATTAAAATTATTTTTTAACTTTTTAAAAAAAGTATTGATTTTTAGAGAATGTAACTGAGGTTATTCTAGTGTTGAACAAATTTTGATTTTCTTTTATAATGATGAAACGTTTATTAAAAGAATTTCAATTATCAGTTATTCTGCAATTGACTGTTGAAGTTTTTTATCATGTATATAATTCTTATTACCAATTTATTTTACTCACAATTATAATTATTAAAAATATTACATAAAACACAATCTTCACAACAAACTCAATTTTAATATAATATCAACTGTGTCTTTATTTTTCTCGTAGAGTGCCTCAGTAGCTTAAAACCCATACACCCTGCATCAACCTTTCTGATTGGTCATCGACTGATCACAAGACCTCTTCTATCTGTATGCTTCACTTGATGGCTGATCCTAGTGCTATTTTAA
>JAQJVL010010638.1:0-11681 GCA_035578905.1 Stictocephala bisonia
CTTGAATAATCAAAAGCAGAATTAACTAGTGATTCCCTAATAAAACTTATCTAGTCTTGTTATATAAGGAGGAACGTATATTTACTCTCTAATAGTATATTGTTATTATGGAATGTTTTATATATATACACACGGTATACAAATGTAATTAATCGCATAACAGTGGCCTTGGCTGGAGGGTTCCGACGCCATAGCAATATAACAGTGTCAAGCAACATCGAGTGTGGCTGTCCCTTGGATGGGTGACAGTTGTCGAATCCTGTCCTTGCACGCAGTCCTCTCACCCAGTTACTACTAATACTTCGGATTTCAACCTAGCCCATTGGTCTACAGGTTAGATGTAAGAGAGGGATTATTAGCCCCGATCTCACTTGTTAATATAAGATATAATATCGGTTTTAACAACCAAATAAAGTATTTACGCTTACTTTATCTGCATAAAAAAATAATATTAAAAAAAAATACTAAAAAATACTAATCGAAGTGTCCTACTAGAAAAATCTATAGTATTAAGTATTCTCCGCTAAAATATACAACCATTCACTTGCGTAAAATTGTTTGGTGGTATTTGAAATTAAATATATCAGGCAAAAAAAAGAAGAATAGCAAAGTTAGCAGTATTATTGATCCAATTATTATACAATATTTAGTTTACAGGTTTTGGATTTACACCTAAAGTTTTTTGAACTTACGTAAAACAACCAGCTGTGATACAACTCCCATTACCACTTTTAAACTGAAACACTGTTGCCATGTCCAATTAATTTTTGACAACATCACAGTTTTCATAGAACATCTATATTTCAGTTGTTTTGACATTTGAATTTACACTAAACTTTAAATATATTTAATAACATTTTATTAATAATAGAGGGTTAAATACATTAAATACAATAATAAATTGTATTTAAATAATATAGAAAACTTGTGGCTGACATTTAAATACTTGTACGTTTACAGGCAGTAGAATTTATCACTTAAATGAGTTTATCAATATAAATTTATTATGAAGCAAACTCCGCTGGACCGGTCCCAAGCCCGGCGTCTCATCATTCCCATAACCGATGAGTAAGGAGGAGGGAACCTTCCCACAGCTCTCAGTGTGATCCCGATGCTGAGAGCACTCCTACCCCATTAATTCCTTATCCTAACTAACCTTCCAACCAAGCCAAGGTGGAAGAGCGTGGGCTGAGGGCTGAATGGCTGGTGGTAGACCAGTCTATACCATGTGGACTCTGGACACCTGCCGAAATCCAGTTTCAAATAGGCTTACCCTGGCATGCGGGGCTCTGTCGGGGCTAGACCATTTATTTCCCTAGCTACTCGTGGGAATCCTATGGACCCAGATAAAACTAAAACAACAAAACCTTCACCTAAGGACCGCATTGAGTCCTTAGGCAATGAACCGAGCATGGGAGCAGAGGGCAGCCACACTGGCCAGCCCTTGTTTTCCATTGCTCGGGCCAAATCAACGTCAGGGGGGGGGGACATGTCTCTCTCCAATTCTGACTCCAGCTTAACTGGCTAGGGACAATGCCAAGGGTGATTCAAGCCAATCTGCACCACATTAAGGCTGCCTCGGCAGCCCTCTGTCAGTCCATGACTGCACACAACATCGACCTGGCCCTGATTCAAGAACCTTGGTTACACAAGGGCAGAATCGCAGCACTGGCCGATGCAAAAGGTAAGATAATTTCCTCTTGTTCCACCAATAATGCTAGGACATGTATCTTGGTACGCAATGGTATGGAAGTATTTCCCCTGTTTGAGTTCTGTTCCAGGGACATCAAGACAGTGAGAATGACACTGAGCACTGAGGAAGGGCATGGGGAGTTCACCGTCAGCTCTGTGTACCTTCCCTATGATGCTCAGGATCCACCCCCTTCCAAGGAACTAGAAGCCCTGGTAGAGGAACAATCCATTGGGGGGCGGCACCTTCTGGTCAGCTGCGATGCCAATGCCCATCATGAAGCATGGAGATCAACCGACTCCAACAGGAGGGGTGAGTACCTATTAAACTTCATTGTTTCCAACGATCTATTCATTCTAAATTGGGGCAATGAACCCACGTTTAGGAATAGGGTTAGAGCCGAAGTCATAGACCTGACTCTTTGCAATGTGGTCACTCTAGGCCTAATTGACAACTGGTGGGTCTCTGACAAACCTTCTCTTTCTGATCATCTGCACATTCGTTTTGATATCAAAGCTAAAATGTCAGCCTTTTCCACTCCTCACCGAAATCCTAAGCGGACGGACTGGGAGTCCTATGCTGCGGAACTTTCAGCCATTGCGGGCTTGGGTCGTGGGGGGGGGGGGGCAGAGTACGTATAAGGTCTGTCGTGGAACTGGAGCAGGCGGCATCCTGTTTACAGGATGCGATCCTTGAAAGTTTCCACGACAACTGTCCAATTTCAAACACACCACCTAGATCAAACATCGGGTGGTGGTCAAAATCCCTGGAAGCTAAGAAAAGGCGCGTTAGAATGCTCTTTAATCGCTCTAAGGTGGCCAATTGTCGAGAAGAGTATCGTTTAGCTCTTAACGACTACAATTCATCCATTCGTGATGCCAAGAAGGCTTCATGGCAAACCTTTTGTAGGGGCATTGACTCCATCAAAGAGGCAGCCAGAATCCAGAAAATCTTCGCTAGCGAACCTATTAACCCCATGGGCAGTCTTAGAACCAGCTCAGGGGAATTTACAACTTTACCTGGTGAAACGCTCAAGCTCCTTCTGGAGTGTCACTTCCCAGGGAATCTCGTTGACGATGCTCTGGAAATCTCTGACCCTCGAGAGACTAGCCCTATACCTAGGGCAACTCGAGAGGACTGGAGGCAAGCTAGACGTTTAGTCACCGTTTCCAAAGTTAAATGGGCAATCGACAAGTTCAGCCGATTTAAATCCCCAGGAGGCGATGGCGTCTTTCCTGCATTGTTGCAGAAGGGCCCACCGAACCTCCACTTTCTACTTTGCGAAATCTTCAGGGCGAGCCTTGCCTTCGGGTATATTCCTCAGTCCTGGAGGGTTAGCAAAGTAGTTTTTATTCCTAAGCGGGGTCGTGGCGACTACACAAACGCCAAATCCTTTAGGTCAATTAGTCTTTCCTCGTTTCTGGTGAAGACCATGGAGAGACTCGTAGAATTTCACATTCGAGAAGGGGCGCTTAAAGACTCCCCTTTACATCGAAATCAACATGCGTATCTCCCGGGGAAGTCTTGTGAGTCTGCCCTCCATTGTTTGGTCAGTCACCTTGAACATTCCCTGGAGAACAAAGAAATTGTTCTAGGAGCCTTTTTGGATATTGAGGGGGCATTCAACAACACCTCATATCAGTCAATTATTAGTGCGCTGGGACAACGTGGTGTAGAGCCTACCATCTGTAGGTGGGTCGACCACATGTTACGGGGCAGAAGAATTCAATCAACCCTTCTAAGTAAGGTAGTGGAGATTTCTGCGAGCCGAGGATGCCCGCAGGGGGGAGTTCTATCACCCCTCCTATGGGACCTGGTGGTGGATGATCTCCTAGTCAGCCTCATGGATAAGGGCATTTTCATACAGGGCTATGCGGACGATCTCGTCCTACTGGTCCGTGGCAAGTACCAGGGCACTGTTACGGATATCATGAACGACAGTCTGGAAGCAGTGAACTCCTGGTGTGTACGAGAAGGGCTTGCAATAAACCCTTCCAAGACAGTAATAGTTCCCTTCACCAGGAAAAGGGTTCAGGGCTCCTTCAGAGGCCTGGCCCTTGGTGGAGTGTCTCTGCCTGTTTCATCGTCGGTTAAGTATCTGGGAGTAATCCTTGATCAGAAACTGACATGGAACTTGCATCTTGATAAAGTCATCCGCAGAGCTAAGTGGTCCTTCGTGACCACTAGGCGCTGCGTGGGCTCCACATGGGGCCTGTCACCCCATGTCTGCCACTGGCTTTACACAGCGGTCATCAGACCACAAATTACTTACGGGGCTTTGATCTGGTGGCCTCAGGTCAATCAGGTAACTGTCCGGGGTAGGCTTTCTAGCCTACAAAGACTTGCCTGCATGTGCATGACAGGGGCCTTTAGGTCGACCCCTTCTATGGCACTGGAGGTTCTTCTCAACCTGCCGCCCCTTGATCTCTTCATTATTGGGGAGGCTCGGGCGGCGGCTTATAGGCTTCAGCTAACTGGCCACTGGAGGGGGGCCTGTGTACAGGTTACTCCTCAGTGGCCAATCTAGTAAACGATGAGGTACTCTCAATGAAGTCTGACTTCATTGGGACTAAGTATCTTTTCACTAGACCCTATACTGTGGATTTCAGTTCGAGGTAGTACTTGGACGGTGTTAGTAGCCCGGTTTCTTCTCACGACCGAATTGTATGGTTCACAGACGGGTCAAGAATGGGCAACAAAGCTGGATTTGGGGTCTATACTGGCGACCCTAGGACCAACGCTTGCGTGAGCCTGAGAGCGTATGGCACCATTTTCCAAGCTGAAGTCGCCGCAATCCTTCAATGTGCCACCCAGGCGGTCGAGAGAGGGGTTTGCGGGAAACATATCCACATCCTCTCAGACAGTCAGGCGGCCTTAGGGGCTCTTGACTCCTGGAAGGTCTCGTCTGGTCTAGTCTGGGAATGTGTGGAGTCCCTCAGCATCAGGTCTTGCTGGAATGGATCCCAGGACATAGGGGATTAGAAGGCAACGAGTAGGCCGATGCCTTGGCTAGGGAGGGTGCTCTCAAGCCCTTCATTGGTCCTGAGCCGGCCTGCGGCGTTTCGATTGCAGCTGCCAAAACAGCAATCAAAAACTGGGTCAGAGCCAGACATCTGGAAAGATGGCGGCGGTTCCCAGGGCAAAGACTCGGCAAGGCTCTTGTCAGGAATCCCTCCCAGAAGTTGAAAAAGTTACTTCTTGGGTTGAGTAAACCGCACGTTAAGCTGGTGGTGGGACTCATCACCGGTCACGGCAAATTCCGGAGGCATCTAAGAACGGTGGGACTCTTTACGGAGGATCCCATCTGTCGCCTCTGTGGGGAGGACGAAGAGTCGGCAGAACACATTGTCCTGGAGTGTGAGGCCCTTGGTGCCAGAAGAAGAGCACTTTTTGAATGCTCACCTCTGAGACAGTTGGAAATTACTAATCTAGTGAAGAAGCTCCTTGACTTGGTCAAGGATTGCCAGCTTTACGATGATTAGGCACCGGGATTGGCACAAAAAGCTTTAGGCTTCGTTGCAAGGGTTGGCTGGACCAACTATATATTCCCACTTAAACTAACTAACTAACTATTATGAAGCAAAACATTGAGCTTGGTTCAGATAAATCATGTAAAAACTAGTACGTAATAACTTTATAATAGAATATACGTAATAATAAAATGTACGTAATAACGTACCTTCTTTCTATCCAAAAAATATTTCAACAGGACATTCAGCTTATAAAAAGTATGGATCCTTTGAATATAAATGTTTTAAATATAAATCTTTTTGCAAAAGCAGGAAATGCTTGTTAATTTCCACTTGAAACACATGTTATAAAACTTTAACATTTTTAAATGAATTCCCAGTAATGCGTTTTACTGTTTCCGACAGTCCATTTATTTGTTTTGTACTTTTTAAACTGCATATATATATATATATATATATATATATATATATATATATATATATATATATATATATATATATATATATATAAGTTTTTGCTTGGAACAGCAGTTTTATGTGTTTCTTTTTATATTATGTTCTGCAATATGTGTTATATTAATTTTACATTATGAAAGATTGAAGAATAATATAAAATGCGAGTTTATTTTACTACTGGTATGCGAGTTAATTTTTGTTTCTTGTAATTTTTATCATTCTTTTCATTATATTATACTTGATTATTATATTCTTTTAAATATCCTGGTGTGAAAGAAATTTTTAGGTAAAATGTTTAACTTCTCACTTCTTACCCTAACTTAATATATAATTAATTTTTAAACTACATTTAGAATTCCTAGGTTAAAATTATTTGCTACAATAATATATAAGTTATATGTAGGATTGCCTCTTTTCAATACGTTTTAGAATAAATAAATTACTGGGCATACCTGATTACAATGATCCATAGGTAAATTGACTAGTAATAATCTAAGTTAATAAATATAGACTAGTGCGTAGTATAAATTTTATTATTTTATGCAATCAGTATCTATTATTTGTTAATAATACCTTCATAAGATGAATTTCTTAAAACATTATAAGAAAGCCTGTAATTTATGAAATATAACATCAATAACTACATTTAGTGAAAAATAATAAGTCACTTTATTATTTTTAATCAAAATTACGTTTAAATTATTATATAGCCTCTATTCTCTAACAAATATAAACGTAAATCTTGTTGATAACTACACATGATGAAGTTACAACTATGGAAACTTGTTCCCTGTACTTGTACAAATGTTTAAAGATTTTATCCAGTTAAACTGTTCCATTACTCTTGATAAAATGGATCATATTAACTTGGCCCTACCATTTTGTTTGAGTCAGTTTGGATTCCTTTTTGAACTTAAACTCTTTTGCGAAAAATTATACTGCTCTCTCCACTGATCCGACGATGATAACTATGTATAAATGTGATCTTCAAATTATTGGCTTGTGTTAATTAAAATTCATGGTTTAAGATTATGGTATGGAATACAGACAAATATAATCTATTGTGATTAAGAGGAAACACTTTATCATTGTATTGTTTGTATACATTTTCGCATACTATTCAATAAGTTATTGCAATTATAGTTTTGATTATATACAAGCATTGTGATTTTAGGTAATTTTGTTGAGTCTTTTAAATTTCGTGCTAGATACACATTCATAATAATTGTTTTATATTTACATAAGGACTCTAGATACTAGACAGGTCGTTTCAGATTCAAGTCACGAAAGTGAACTCCACTTTATGTCTTTCCCCTGAAACCGAGTTCGTCATGAAAGTCTTAGAAGAAGTGTCAAAGATACTTTGTTGGCTGGTTTATACTAAAACTGTTTTGTACAACACAGAAATGCTTCAAATATATATGTTGGCAACATTGTTTTTTTTTCATACACAAAACTTATAAAATACTTTTTGTAATATCGTATAATATTTTTGAAAAGTTATAGAAGTATGTTATTATATAAGTATTTAATTTACTATAATAATCCTTTAAATGACATTTTCTGAAGAAGATTAAATATATTTATTACTTTCCATTTTTAAAAAGTTTTTGCTGCATTAGGGGAGATGATAAGATTAAAAAAAGAAAGACGAAATTGGTCCTTAGGTGTATTAAAAGAATAAAAATGTTGTGTTAATGTAGCTTCTATATATGGGTATATATACCCATGTTGAGGGTATATTTGTGTAACGTTGCATAGTTATTATAATAAGTTTAATATAGTGAAAATACTCCAGACCTGGCTCGTTTACGAACCAACATTCATAATGCCTGTGTTCACTTACGATATATTATTTCCGTTATTTTATACCAAACATAAAAATTAAAGTTAATTTTTATAACCCAAATTTTTATTGATAATATACTATGTTAGTGTTAGAAACATTTATTAATATTAATACAACACAGAGTAAATTTATTACATTGTAATTTTTTACATAAGATTACAATTCAAGAACCAATACAGTAAACCATATACGAAATTAACAGTTTATTATAATCCATTTAAATAATTACAAATTAATAAACAGCCATAAATATTATTGCCAGTATGTATTAAATATTTTGATTAGGCATTTTTTATAAAATTCTATTTACCTGTGTATGTAATCAAATAGTAAAAATAAATGTCATTTTAATAGCAACTGAGAAATTGTTTCGATTATACACATGAATATAAGTATGGTACTAAATAATGTTTACAGTTAAAATTAAATTAAATTTAATTTTAGTTTGTATTAATAATGCTGTGCATAAGTAATAGGATGTATTATAAATTAAAAAAACTTTGTGTTCAATTGACACTAGTTTAGATTATAACATATTTAATAACATCGATCGTACTTACAAATACAATTACTACCATGCCTTTAAAAAAATACAGAATCGAGACTGAAAATGAGATCAATTTTACAAAGAGACGGATAGTTAATTAAAAATATGCCTTGATGGGAAAAAAGGAAGATAGTAAATTGACTAATATAAACTACCCGTGTAGCTACAGGTTTTTATAAAAATATATGAAATGGTGATCTAGAAGTAAATTATTACCGAAACACTCAAAATAAGTTTTGGTAAATTAGAGTTTTAATAGTAAAAATCTATCATATGATAAATCAAAAAAAAAAACATCTTACACATATGTATTAGTTAATTTTAACTCTAAACACCCTAGATTTTTAATAGAGATATATTAATTAACTCCAAACCAATGGAAACGAAATTTCTAATATCACCTCATAAGTACGGAAATATAAAACATTCTATTTTAAAAAGACTACATTTTATGAAGGACGAAATAATATAATAATGCAGTACAATAATTTCTAGGGGTCGATCGTTTAACAGTGATCAATCGGGCAATGATTTGGGCCAGCTCCGTATCTCACAGCCTTAATAGCTCCTGGATCCAGTACCTTAATTGCTGTACGTGTTATATTAAAGGCCATCACTAAACTACTGGACTTCCATCTATCTATAGATTTAAGTGTTATCTATAGATTCAGTGTTGGATCTTACATCATTAATGGCTCCTGGCCTCAATGCCTTAACTTCTGTACGTGTTGTATTAAAGGCCATTTCTAAACACTTCTATTGGACTTCCGTCTATCTATAGATTCAAGTTAGTTTTGGATCTTACATCGTTAATGTCTCTGGGCCTCAATGCCTTAATTGGTGTACGTGTTGTATAGAAGGCCATTTCTAAACACTTCTATGAGACTTCCGTCTATATATAGATTCAAGTCAGTGTTGGATCTTACATCTTTAATAGCTCCGGGCCTCAATACCTTCATGCTGTACGTGTTGTATTGAAGGCCATTTCTAAAGACTTCTGTAGGACTTCCATCTATCTATAGATTCAAGTCAGTGTTGGATCTTACATCGTTAATTGCTCCGAGCCTCAATACCTTACTTACTGAATGTAGTGTGTTAAAGCTTAGTTATAATATCTGTTGTATTAATGTTTGTTTATATTTTCTGATCAACGTTGTATTGTGCAATATTGCAATAAAGCTCCAATACCTTATTGCTTGTGCGTCACGTGTGACAGTTCTAAATACTTTTTGTTCTAAAAAGTTTTGTTTTATTGTATATTTATATTTTTGGATGTATAGTACACTCTTAATAGGCACAAGGATTCAATATTATTGGCCGTTTACTATATAAAAACGGTTCACTCTAATTACGTTTGCTGATTTAATGTAAAATTACACGTATTGATTGTGTAAATTGTCACCAAATTATTTGAAACAAATTAGGAGGATATAACCTACATATTCTTGGAACAAAATTACATGACCTATTTTAAAATTGAACGATTGATAATCTCTTTTGACTTTAAAGTCTAGTAGGAATAATAATAAAATAAAATATAATAGCTATAAAATACTTAAGACTGTTTAGTCAATTTCATTTCATATATTTTTCAATTTCAATAACTTTATATGAGCTATTAACGCCTGTCAAGTAATTCTTCATTAACATTATGAATATAGTTATTACATTACCTCGAAGTTGCGAATTTTGGCTTTCTCAGTACATACAGAATTCTGTTTTTAATATTAAGAATCCCGACTATTCCCAAATTTTAAACTCTGACCTAGCAGGATTGGTCTTGCTCAACAGTTATTAAAAATTACCCAATTTTACTGTAAATTAGTATATTCGATTTTAAATAATTAATATTATATGTTTGCTTTTAATTTATTACGACGAGAAATGCCATGTCGTGTTTGGCATATGACAAAATTGACGAACTTTATATACTCAACTTTTGCTTGTACTAATACCCGCGCGTTATATTACAATCAAATCGCTACGCACACTTACAGAGAGACACAGCAACCACACCAGTAGAATCGCGCTTAAACGACTTCCACACCCATCCCATCTACAGGAGCGACTATTATACAACACCCATCCCAGAGGGGAGGGGGAGGGGTCGAGTGTCTGTGTATGAGTAGATCACTGTCAGACGTACAGTCAGTGCTACAAGCGGAATTTAGCTGTCCTAAAGCCGACCGAAACGCCTTAAGAAGCATATATAATGGACATGTTACTCTAATTCCTTAGCTAAGGTATAACCTTAGCCTTGTATTTTTAATGTTTATACATACTTAACAATTAAATAATAGATAGTCCTAGATGGCTCTATTACCAATACATTAGCATAATAAAAGTAACACGTAATGCATACAGAAGACGCTACGCACCCTCATACCATGAATAAGATCTTCGTAATCCAAAATTAATATGGGAGGTAACATTGAACTCTACTTACGTTTTTTTTATCATTTGTGATTCTGCTTCAATATATCAGTAATAAGTTGTCAAGATTATCAACAGGTTGCTTTAAAAAATATGTTATGCTCGACCGTGTTTTGCATTGTTATTTATTTTAAAATACTTTCCTAATAATGTGATATTATTTATAAGTTTCTTGTATTATGCAGTTTTACTGTCATCACTTATTTTAGATGCTAGTTATATTAATGACTTCTTTCCCTACTTGTTTTTATATCAATTGTTAACATGCATTTTATTCTTAAAGATTTCTGTTAATAAAATTTTATGTTAATATGGTTTACATACTTGTCAAATGATTATGGTAAATGCTTTTAAGTCGTTTAATTGTGTTAGTAATGGATAATACATAAATTTTGTTAAGTGCAATAAATTGTTATATGTAATAAAAATATAATATATATATAGATTCATAAACATTAAGTTTTTTATGTAAATTTACTATTTTTTTTTATTTGGCTATCTAAATTTACTATGTGTAGTTTTGTTATTTATAAATTTATGTTTTAAATTATAATTTAATAATTAACTCTATTAGTTAATTGATATAATTTCATATAATTTTAATCAACACCATGTTAATATTAAAAAGAAACCCAATTTACGAAACAATTATACATATAAGAATCAACACAAAATGACAAATAACCACTAAATCACAAACATTATAAGTATTAACTTTACACATAACGAGTTTTATCATAGCTGATTGCTAAGTAATGTCGATACAGATTCTGAATATCGAGACATAGATCAAGTTAAATCTGTTTCAAAAGTCGTAAGGGGTTGGAACAGTTTACCGTATCGATAAAGGGGATTAGTTGACATCACATCACTGGAACTTGTAATATATGTCACAGCGCCACTTATTTAGTACAAATCTTGTGATTTAAACATTAGATACACGGTAGTTTTATGTTTAGTGATAACATACATAAAACCTACTTCATTTTAAGTTTTCACGAATGTTCAAGTCAGTGTAATTTTTCATTTTATGTAAATTGCTCATTTTCAAAGCATTGAAATGATAGTTATGAAGAAGTTAACTTCTAAATTATGAACTAAAATTAAATTAGATATTCAATCTAATCTGCAGTTATCCTAAATTAGATTTTTTAATGTTCTTAAATATATTCAAAATAGAATTTTTTTCTTATTAAAAACTTTAATATTTTGGGTATTACTTTCTAAACTGTTACA
>JAQJVL010010639.1:0-11672 GCA_035578905.1 Stictocephala bisonia
AATATGTAATTTTATTAATCTAATAATTGGTCAGTAGCTTAGTTGATTATAGTCCAGCTTCATAGGCTTGAAAGTTCTCAGTTTGATCCCAATCAGAGTCTAACTTTTGAAAGGAATCAGCTGATAACCAGCTGTTCATTTGTCACTATGCTAATTAATTACTTTCTAAGGAATACACATCCTTAGTTTGCAATAATGACTACATTCGTTTGCTCATATCTACAATCATCATGCTCATTCGAAATCCATATTCAACCATACTGTGACAATCGGCATCTTTAGAATAAATAATAAAAATAAATAATCAAGTTTTAAAGTATAAATCCTAAAATTATCTTAAGGATTGAATCTACTTACAATATACAATGAATACTTTTATGAAAAAGTATAATCTCACAGTAACAATATAATTTGCTTACCAAGAGCGCCCAGACACCCTCTGTATGTATCCTAAAGGTCTGTACACACTGCTGCTGGCCCAAGGACCACAACTTGATTGTACCATCGGAACTCCCAGACAAGCACTGTGTGCCCTCCCTGTTCACTACTAGGGCTTTAACATTGTCAGCATGACCTAGACAACCACACATGAGTAAAAATACATCTTTAAGTTGGTTGACATTAAATCACCGTGTCTTTATTTATTTGCACAATTTAGCTACCTCTTTTAATAAGAATAAGAACGTTTATTAATCATTAAATACATTTTTATACAATAGATCTTGTCATAATACATACTAAATTGAATAAGTTATAAAAGTTATTTTATTTATTTTCAAATAAATAAAATGGGAGTTTTAAACTACCTATTTGAAGGGTTAAGATATACACATTTAGTATTACAAGCAATTTTCTTTATATCTTGTAAATAAATACGCTAATAATAATAATAAATACTTTAGCTACACTGTACTATCTTCAAAGTAAAAAAATCACTCATTGAGAAAAGCCCTAAAAGCTATACAGTGCAACCTTGATAAAACGAATCTCATGGGGAAAGAGAAAAATTCGTTATATCAAGAATTTCGATATATTGAGGTTCGATATAACGAGGGGATTTTAGGCAGACTTCGATATATAGAGGTTTTTCTCAACAGCTGCTACAAGTTACGATAACCAAAAATTCCTTAATTCTACTGCATACTGACAGGAAACGAACTGTCTAGACTCAATCTATTTTTGGATGTACAGTCCTTTCTCATCATAAAGGCTCACACGGACACTCTGGTATAGTGTGTATTGGAGGCGTTAAGTTGAAAGGCGCTGAAAGTTAAAGCATTCATTTGCCACCACAAAATGTTTTGTTGCAAAGAATATTGTTTGAACTTAAATACTCTGCCATTATTACTGTACAGTATCTGCAATTTTAAAAGCTGTGTGGTAAAAAAATAAAACTCATTGCATATAAGGAATAAACATTTATTTCTTAATTACAAATACAGTACGTACTGTAAAAAAAGTTTCTTTCTTGACACAAAAAATAACTTTGAATAAAATATATAAAAGAACTGAAATTTTTAGAGTGTGATATTTTAGCTCACTAACAAAATCAGAAAACTAAACATTACTTTTAAAATATTCCGAAATGGTTGTTTGTCTACCTGTGAATGATACTTTATCACGTGCATCATCCAATATAGAGATCGATTGAATTACCGGTTCACTCATAACCGTCTTCTTTTGGAGAAATTTCCGCAGTACGTCCACAGCACATCGCGCATCACGAAGGGTGGGGTCTGGGTCCACTGCCTCTGTCTCGCTGTCTTCGTCTACGACATCCTCGCCGCTGTCACCTGCATCTTCTTCCATAGGGGGTTTTGAGAAACGGATGAGACAATGTCTGTGTCACTCAATTCACCGCTTGTAGCCAGGTCGTTATCAAAATCTACAAAATCTTCAAAAGTTATTCCTTCGATGTTTAGGGCTTCTATTACTGTGTTCCATCGTTCAGGGTTTTCACTTCCAGGGATAGGCTCAACAACTCTGCAGTCTTCTTCAACATTTTCCTCCTGTACAAAGCCACTTTTTTTGAAGCAATTCTTGATCGTCTGTTCTGTTACGTTGTTCCAAGCTTTAGAAGCCATCCACATTGCATCCAGAATACTGATTTTTGTAGGGCTCTGGTTTTCAATATCATTGAGAAACCGGCGCACAACTTCCTTTGTCCACAGCTAAACTTTTTTTTTAGATGAGGTTGCAGTATTTTCGTATTTTTCCCTATTCTTCACGATCGTTCACAACGTGTTCGCCGGTATACCAAACTCTTTAGCAATGTCACTCTTTTTCTTATTCCCGTCATTTACTGTTTCTAAAAGTTTAACTTTTTCTGCGTACGACAGAGTTTTACACTCACGTTTCGCCATCGCACAAATAAACAAAACTTAAAACACATACAAATCACACTGACGGATTTTATCATTGACTGTAAAATAAAGCGCGATCACACTCTTCAAATGCCAAAACAACACTGATCTACTGTACAGTATAAACAGGTAAACAAAGGACGGAGGAGAGGGGGTTTCAGGTTGAAACGTGAAAAGTGACGAAATACGAAAAAATATTCTGTATCTGAACTTCGATATACAGAGGTTTTTTGTTCAAAACTTCGATATATATAGAGGTGATTTGTCAGGTTTAGATGCCACCATAATTCGTTATATCGAGGTTTGTACCGCAATTACTTCGATATATAGAGGTAAAATTAACATTGTATAGAGATAGGGAAATTCAAGGGGAATTGAAAAAATTCGATATATCAAGGAATTCGATATATCCCACCCACCCATACACGTACAGTGGTAATTACCCACCCGCCCACCCATACACGTACAGTGGTATTGACCCACCCCCCACCCATACACATACAATGGTATTGAAATACACATACGGTGTTATTGAACCACCCGCCCACCCATACATGTACAATGTTACTGCTCGTGTGTGGGTGGGCGGGTGTTTTAGGCATAGCGATGGTTTTGAAAATACTAGTTCAAAAGGGCGCATTGGTTGCCAGTTGTGAAATATTTTGCCATTATTTTGTGTTTATCGACCCCACTACTAAATACAAAAATTAACGCGAATGTATCATATTTCAATGCATTTAGATAAACAAAATAAAAATTAATGAGCTACTTACAAAAAATATGTCATTTTAGACTTTTACAACTTGAGGTTAGACTTACAACAGAGGTTGCACTGTAGTACAGAATTCAGGAATAGTTACTTATTTTTTAGGATGAGTAAATTTTTCACTTTAACTTGATTGTACCAATTCTTGCCACTGGAATTGGAACTAGATTGTAAAGCTTGATTTTTCAGTGACAAATAATAAGTTTTAAAAGAAATGCCAACTTTTGAATAGAAGTTAATTAGCGCAGTTAAATTTTATTTTACATTTTCTCAAGTAAATGTAATATTAATGAATCTGTAACAACTGGAATAGCTACCTCATTAAATCTCATCTGGTAGTGACAAAACAAGTAACAATAACAAAGTGATTAGGAAGAACAAATTCAGGATATTTAGAAAATGAATTAAACCCTCTCCCCAGTGAAAAGGGTTTATTTTTTCCAAAGTACCTAAGCTATTTTATAATTTGTAGACATGCCCCCCTCCTAGACCGCAGTTACCAGTAATATCACAAAAATAATGTTAACACTGATGGGTTGAAAAATGGTGATATTTTGTTATCTGCTATTCCACAACGAAGAGTATTTTCCAACTTTCCCAATAAAATACTGTGGGCCTACTATAAAATATCTGGTCTAACCTATTATTTCTATTATATTATTCTTATTAATATTATTATTATTATTAATTCTTATTTTAAACAAATATTTTCCAACTCTTTCTATGATGAAATATGTCCAGTAAACAAAAATAATACAACAATATTTTAATGACTGGAAGTGAGGTTATTTCGTGGTGCGAGACTCAGCTGATGTCTGTGCGGGCACATAATTTCATGTGATTAGTTTCAGCAATTACTTAGGTGAAAGCAGGCTACTTCAGTTTTTGATGGGTTAGGATTCAGCTTCCAGGTTCTAAAATATTCTATGAGGGTTACAAGATCATTTGTGTTTCTTCAGCAGCTGTGAAGTCCTTGTGTTGATCAGCTAAAGCAAAAACGTCTGAATATATACATTTTCTAGACTTGGTGATTGGGATTTCAGCAGTATACACGTTAAATAAAATTGGAGCAAGTATAGAATCCTGTGGCAGACCATCCTTCATCTATCTAAAAGAGCTTTCTTCAAGGCCGAGATAAACTTTTATTAGCCTGGCACTAAGCATCGCACTAAGCCACACGTACGGTGACATTGAACAACATACAACAGGTGGTGATGGATGGTCTTCCCAATCATCAGCGCACAAGTGGTAAAGATGGCCCTCCCACTCATCCTTTCACGAGTGTTGATGATGGCCTATGCACCCACTCACATACAAAAGTGGTAGTACTGGCCCACCCAACCACCCATAAACAAGAGGTAGCGATGAATCCATGCCTCACGAATTTCATGAAATCAGTTATTTGTGATTAGTTCCATAAACCTAATATGGGCCTAACAGAACTATATGAGAAAAGCACTGCAATTAATGAAATAATTGCTCTCCTCCAAAAATAGCAGTACACAATTTTTCAAAGCTTTGGCACTAACAAAATTAATTTATCTTTATTCTTAAAAATTAGGCTTAAACGGCTGGTGTCATAACTATAGAATCTATATTTTCCAGTGACAACCGCCAAGGTGCTATGTACATAATTTATAAAGTAACCCAACTTTTCGCCCATACTGTGATGTGGCATCCTCAGTGGTCACAGAGATACCACTGAGGATTCTAGTTTAAAATATAGATTCTAGTTATTTTTATTCATTTAAAAATGGCAAACGTTTCTTGTGGAAAGTTTTGACATGTATGAAATTCCCTCTAATTCCCTTACCATTTGAGTTATGTTCATCTCAATTTCAATTTCTTACTCACAAAAAGAAGCATATTAGCTTCCCTCTGATATGCCACATGATGTTGGTCGTCAAACCCGAATTTTGACAAATTCTAAATTACCATAAGTCAAGAATTTTTAAATAGCAACATACATCATGTATGTCATTTTAAATGTCTAGTTACGACGAATAAAGTTTGTATTTACTTTTTTTTTGTACCAGGTGGTTTTTTATCAATAAACGGAAGTGTGTTTTAACGTTATTTTCCCAGTGTTTTATGTTACATAGGACACTCACCTTCAAAACCGAATGTCCTTAGGTAAATTACTGAATCTATAGGTACATACAATTACAATAATACCTATACATAAATGTATAGGTATTATTGTAATAACAATCCACATACTGAGGCCAAAGACTGTAATCGTTGGTATGCCTTAGTGCAGCAAATAAGACGTATTACCAACTGGCATTACGGAGGACACGGGCTGAGATGTCACCAGCTAGTACTATTGGCCCACCACCCATATACGTACGGAGACATTAATATGTAAAGTAACCATAAAAGAAATCATACATTAGTGGGATGTATTGTTATAATATAGACATTTATAATAACCCCTAGTTTCAAGTCAGAAAACGAAATAAAATCTGGTTAGCTAAATAAAATGGACAAGAAAGGGCTTCGCAGTAGACTGTGACGTCACATGGGCAAAATCAGCTGATATGTTTATTCTATTAAATACCGGTAACTAAATCTACCAATTGCATAGAAGCATTCAGCTAAATAGTAAGCAAGTTATGCAGCTAAATAGTTCCAGTTATAACACTTATCAGCTGGAATTGTAATTACGGGAATTAGAACAGTATTTTTGTGTTCATTTTAGCCATTAGCACATGTGACGTCATGAGATGCGCGTGATACCTAATATCTTCTTTTCTAGGTACCATGGTTTCTTGTATGTTGCTATAGTTACTTAAAAGTATAATGTTATTTATTTTTCATTTCGTATAATAAGGTTAACAAAAACCCAAAATTAAGTAATTTTAAACTAATAGACCCAAGTGGGATATCAAATTAAAGATATTCTTCTCTTACTTACTATTATTCAATCAGATTTTAGAAAATATTATGTTTATGAGCTCCACTGCTCCAAAACCAAAATTCATGGTCATACTGCTTAGGATTCTGGCGAGGCCATGGGCCAGGCCTATCTTCCTTACGAGTTACAAGCCTAGATCCACAAATGGGACTGTAGCAGAGTACCACGGTGAGGCCGTAGGCCGAACTTTCCCCCGCGAGGTCGAAGGCTGAGTTCCACATAGAGGCTACGGTAAGCACGGAAGACCTCTTAAACGAAAACTTATTAATAACTTACAAGGTAGAGCAACAACAAACTATCCTCAGGATCCTCTGATAGATATGGATGCTACCTCTTCAGTTTGCAAAATTCAACTGAGCGAAGCTCGTTGTCCTGGTCCTATTGTTTAAATTAATGTTAATAGAATAGAATAGAATAATTTTTATTGTCATCTTCATAAGTATACATAAAATGGATAAGGTCAAAAACAATGTATAACAAAGATTACTAAACAATTCAGGGTTAATACAAGATAAATTCTGCTAATATTACATTTCAACACTTAGCAACTTAACAACCAATATACAGTAAAATGTTAACAATTATTATCTACCTCTGAGCTTAAAAATTCATTTATAGAATAAAAGGCATTGTTGATAAGAAATTTAGAGATTTGTTTCTAGTTATGTTATAAGTACAGTATATGTTAAAGGTATTTTGTTTTTTACAAAACTGTAAAAATTTATACCGGAAATATATATTCTAACAACTTATTACTTAGTTCAATTGCAGCTTTTATACAATATTGACGGTTCAACAAGCCGTCAATAATGTATAAGCCTTGATTTAATAGAAATGACTATGAAAAATAGTTACATAGGAAAACATCAAATACCAATCAATCATCACTCTACAATAAGTAGGAATGTCAAAAACTATCCAGAGTTAAATGAGAGGTAAAATAATAAATACTTTCTATTGGAATAATATAAAACATATTATTATATTATTCCAATAATTGTATTATATTTCCTGGGAAATTGCGTCATCATACGTTAACTCTAATACCGGTACACTGCGGAATTTCCGCAGTTTGTCTTATCTTAAAACCGGTAGACTGCGGAAATTCCGCAGTTTGACAGCACGCGACATAATCACTTGTCAAAAAATAAACGTTATCTGTATCGACATGATTCTTTCACCATTGTAATCATCGAAAGATACCGAATCCGATGGTATACATCGATTATTGTTTCGATGTCTTTGCATCGATGTTACAAAGTGATGAAAAAGAAGAAACTTTGAAAGAAGCATCTGGGACCGGTCGCCATTACTCCAAAGTAGACGCTGTCAGTCATTTGTTGTGTTGTGTTTGTTGTAATTTGTTGTAAATATTCTCATATAACTATTTATATTATGTTAGAAAATACCATTATGGTAATTTTAACCCTTACAGTGCCAACGTCCGAAAAATCGGACGTCTTGAGTTTATCCATAAAGTGCCAACGTCCGAAAAATCGGACGTCCGTGTTTCCTTCCTAAAGTGCCAACGTCCGAAAAATCGGACGTCTGGTTTTCGGTATTTCTTAAATCTTATAATAGATCAAATGAACTAAACTCTATGTTCTCTGTAAAGTAGAAAGTCTACTTTACACAGAGAAACCAATTTCACGTTCGATATATCATTCGTTATATCGATTGTTTCAGTTTGAACTTTGTGTTTCTATTTTCTGCTGTTAGCAGACGAAACAGCTGAGTAGTAAGAAACCCACTGGTTGTTTTGTCTTTGTTATTGTTTTGTTTATGGTTTCATTTGTGGTTTTGGTTATAAAACGCATCAGGAGTATTCGTTCTTGATTTATTCATAATATTTAGTTATAATTTAGATTCATAAATACAATGAAACGTGCTCGGTCACCGGTCAGTGAAGGTACGGTTCAGAGATTATTAGAGGAGGACTATTTGAGTGATGACTTTGTAAGTGATATTGATTTTGGTAGTGACAGCTATGCTTCTGTTAGTGATTTATTTAGTGACAATACCGATAGTGATCCGAATTATATACCAGTAGGCCTAGATGAGCCAGGACCATCAGGTTTACAAGCAGTAGGCCTAGTTCAGCCTTCTTCATCTGACAGTGAAACTGATTGTCCACCAAGGCGTAGGCCTTTAGTTCAAACTAGGCCTAGGCCCCAACAGCAGTATCTATCTGAGAGTGATTCTGACACAAACACACCTACAACTAGGCCTGTGCACACCAAGTGTTACCCGATGCATTCCTGCTAAATTTATTATTTTTATTTTATTTGAATTGTAGGGCCTACATATTAGGGTGTGTATATATAACTTCAATTTATTGTGTTTGTTTATCTCTACAATTACTATTTCAATTCATTACATTTTTACTGTATTTTTTGTATATAATAATGAGTATTTCAGTTGTACGGCAAAGAAATCATTGCTATATAGAAATCTGCGTAAAAGCGATAACGCGTAGGCTTTAGGTAAAAGTGCTATATCTTTTTCAGTTTTCAATGTAATTGAGTAATTTTTTTTTTATTTTGTAAAGAAATATGTGAAGAATGAAATATAGTGAGTGACTAATCAGTGAAGAATTTTTTTATTTCTGTTTTGTTTGGTGAAAGTCAGAAAATTTCACCAAAAATTTTTTCAGGTAAGAAATTTTTATTTTTTTATTTTTTCTATTTTTTTTTTAGTAAAAAATAATATATTTCTGTGTAGTACACCTTCTTAGTAACAAAATAATAAAAAAATCAGGTAGTTTGGTCAAAAACTAAGGGAATGGCAATTTTTTCCCCAGATGACTGCAAAACCGGCAAAATAGGCCTGGCACTCTTTGTGTAGACCTTTGCAAATTAGCCTGGCACTTTAGGTATGGGAACATGAAAAATTGTCTGGCACTGTAAGGGTTAAGACTAATTATAAGTCTGTAGATGTGATAGTCAGTTATTTATGAATTTTTATTTACAATGATTTCCATGGTAACAAAATTTTAGGTTTATGTAGTAGTCACGGATATTATTATACAACTTTTTTATTCATAAACATATCTCTATATATTTTATATTTTCTAAAACTAGACAACATTTGCTACAAATTGGCTATCTTGAAATATAACACTTATAAGTATTATATAATTTTATAGGCATACCCCCACCCTTTTTTTATTTTTACTAATGCATTTTTGTAAATTTCAAACGTCAGAAAAAAAACATACATATTTTATATGCACAATTTGCATGCTAATATGATTGCCTGGTTCATTGTGAGTGCAAAGATATATAATACAACCAGGTTTATTATATTTTGCTATTTTCTATGAATTTTATAAAAAATTTTAACGAAATGAGGAAAAACAGCCCACTGGTTTAGGAAAATATAGCCGCCGGTAGTAGGGTTAAAGTAATCACCTTGGCAAAAGACAACCCACCAGGTACAATCCTTTAATATCAACCAGTGCACTCTCCTCAGGGCAGACAACCAGCCCAAATCATTAAACTGTCAAAAATCATGTCCGACCCTCAAAGTTTGACGAGGGTTAAGTAACCCGACCAATTTATCTGGGCAGATTGTTCGGGAATCTTGTTTCCAACAGTTAAAAGACATTGAAAAAAAAATTAGTATTTCATTAACTAAATTCAACTGGTTATTTCAGCTTAAATATTTAGCTTCATTTAAAATTCAAGAATCACACATACTTAAGTAAACAACTTTAAAATTTTGATTGTCAAAACTATCTCACATGGTTTTCACATTCATATCAATTCTAGTTAAACAATTTTAACCAATAATCAACACCGTACTAATAATCTACGCTAGAAGTAGCACATTTTGGGTCCATTTAGCCTGTGGACGTTGTTAAAATTAACCTAAATCTAAATAAAGTATTTTACTAATCATAATATGCTAGTTTACTGGGTTGCAATTTGAGCACATGTAAACAAGTCACATAAGCTATTTAAGTTTTGGTTATGTTTTACTACGTACAGAGACTAAATGGAACCAAACTGTTTAGTTTTTACAAATTTTAAATGTTTAATTGCAATGGATATGAGTTAAAATCATGTGAGGTACTTTGTAGAGTCAAATTTCGAAAAATATTTTGCTTATGATACTAAAATATCTCTTGCATAGACAATAAGTACGGTGTTGATTGTTGTTTATCACTGTTTTTAAATATTTAACTAGACTTGATAGTACTACTTACATTATTCTTGGGGGCAACCTAAGTTGATCACGGCTGGCTAGTGGCTTCCCAACTTGATAACGGGGTATTTCTCAAGATGATCTCTGAGACTACCCAAGTTGATGAAGAAGAGTTGTCCAAGTTGATCATGTGGTATTCCTATGTTAATGACGGGATGTTACTCAAGTTGATCACAGGCTCACCAAGTTATTCGCGGGTGCTACCCTTGATCATCAGGGGTGGTACCGTACTAAAGTTGATAATGAGGAGGGTGTAACCCAGCTTATCTTGGATGCTACCCAAATTAATCACATGGGGCTAACTATGTTGATCATAAGGGGCTACCTAAGGTAATCATAGGGGGAGGTACCCAAGATGATCACGGTAGGCTACCTAACTTGATCACGGTAGGCTACCTAACTTGATCACTGGAGCTAACTAAGCTGATTTGGCTGGCTACCTAAGTTAATCACGTTAGGCTACAAAAGATGATCACGTAAGTTAATCACGATAGGGGAGCTACCTAAGTTTATGACGGTTGGCTACACAAGTTGATTATGGGGCTTTATACGTTGATCGCGAGGGGCTCCCTAAGTTCATCACGGAGCCTACCTGATTTGACCATGGAGGCTACCTAAGAGGATGGCAGGATGCTACCCAAGTTAATCATGGTGAGCTACCTGAGTTGATCTCATGGGGCTACCTAAAATGACGATGGGATGTTACCCAAGTTGATCATGGCAAGCTACCTGAATTGATCATGGAGGGGGCTGCCAAAGATGATCATAGTGGCTACTTAAGATGATAAAAGAGGGCTACTGAAGATGATCACGAGGTGTTACCTAAGTGCAATAAGGGGTGCTTAATTAGGTAAACACTGGCTTATCACGTATGTAACATTTAAATATCCGCCATTTTGACATTTTTAAAGGTGAAAAATCTAATTTTAAAGAAGTTTTGTTAACAGAATGATCAGCGTAAATAGTGAGCAGGGTTTTAAGTTTCTAGTTTCTTACTATCATGCTTAAATGAGAGGATATGTTAAAACAATCACACATTTTTTTATAAAAAATCTCAACTTTACCGACTTTTTGTGAAGAAACTATAGTAAATACCACAATAGTACATATGATACTTTTTGTACGGAAATTAATTGTTAATTTAAATATTTAATTGGGTTTTACATAAACTAAAAATTACAGCTTCAGTAAAACCAAAGCTTATATTGTGCAAACATGTCAGCATTTTTACATAAGCCATTTTGAATTTTTTCTAGGTTATGAAAAATGAAAAATTAAATTTTAAATCAGTTTTGATAACAGAATAGTAAAAGTAAATGGTGTGTTAAGTTTCAGTTCCTACAATATCTTAATAACGAAATAAAATACAAAAACCTAGCAAAAATAGTATTTTTTGAACAAAAATTGAAATTTAACAATT
>JAQJVL010010640.1:0-11671 GCA_035578905.1 Stictocephala bisonia
ATGTTTTAAGAACTCGAGATTGTTTGACCTTTTAAAACTACACAAAAAGATCAAAACTATTTAAATGATTTTGATAAAACAAACATTTATTCCTACTTTAAAGAATTTTGTTTTAATTTAAAACGGTCATACGCGGTAATACATGTGGTATACCGGGAGGAACACTATGTTCCTGTGTGTGGTTTCTTTAATAGATTGATGAAGAGTGCTCGATGCCTCCAAGACGCTGGCGTGGGTTCCCCCTCCTACGTTTTTGTCCGTTAAAACCAATGATATTGGGTTAGAGGCTTAAACTTCCGCCCATGCCATGCGGTTCTTACCCCAGTAGGTGCTGCTCTTACTGTTTGTTTCCTTAACTAGACACGTCTCTTGGACTCGACTGGTGCATGTCACAGTGACTCTCCTTTTGGTTGCCAGATGGATTCGTCTTCTGCGAAATCACACTGAAACAGGCCAGCCCCACCCGTCTAGACAATAATGAAAAGAATGTTGTTTACGGTTTTGAACGACTGCCTGGGACAAATATTCTTGCCCACTTTTCTATATTTGTTGGTTATTAATTCACAATGAATTCCGAATATAATTTGAACGTTCGTTGATTATTTTAATTAAATATATTTATTTCTTCAATAAAATCATTTATCATTTATTTAATTTAATTAATTTATTCGTCAATTTGGTGGACCTGTTACAAGGGACAACGGTCAAAAACAAATTTTAAGTGGACCTCCCGGGATTTGAACCCATGACCCTCTGCATATTAAACAGAAGCGCAAATCACTAAGCTAGCAAGAGGACTTAAATGATTTAGATATGAATTCCTTCATTTATTTGTTTTCTAATATGTTATTTATTTACAAATAACAGTAAAGAGCAAAAAGTGTGCAAAAAGTTAAAATGGCCTAGATTCTACCTTTTTTAGTGAAAGAGTAAATATAATACACAGATGTCAAACACAATGTGCTACTGAGAATGAGTGTAAATAATTGGTTTTAAAACAGTTATTTTGCATAGAAGAGGCACCATACTTTGAACATAAATACTAAAGTTTATTTTGTTAACAATGTTACCATCCCAAGAAAGGTTCTGGTCAAACTTAGACGAGAGTCGAACGGCTCGTTCCTCAATTTAATGTGAGTTTGTTTGTGATCGTCTTTGATATTTACTTTTTTTTTGACAAAAAAGTGTCTCTTTTATTTGCACTTACAAATAAATAGCTGTAGTTTTATAGTTAACTATAGGGATTGATCCTCGACAAACGTTTGTATGACCTCCGCCTATTACTGTATTAATCCTACTAAGTAGGAAGTATCATCCTACTTCCTATCCTACTTTAAGGTATCACTCAAACCAGTCCACATGCACTTCAACTAGGTTGTTGTGTCCTAGACAATCAAACACTTCCAAATATATTCGTGCCGCGATTTCCTTTCGTCTTTGATATAACAATTTTAATGACAAACCTTTAAGTGAACGATATATGACTTGAATTATTTCCATTTATTTTTATTTATTTACTATTTTATTTTATTTTATTTATTTTTTTATTTTATTTATTTTATACATTTTCCATTTATTTACTGGAGATTTCCAGTACTAAACCAACTAATAATATCATCCACACTTTGTTGCAAGGGAATCGATGCTTGAGCAGGAACATTATGAATTGACAGAATAGCTGTGTCATAAGGAAATGTTGTGTCATCAGGAAATGTTGTGTCATAAAGAAATGTATAAAATGAGAATGTTTGTTTAGTAGGAGTTAAGGAGTATGTAAGATTTACAAGAAGGGCCCAAGATGAAGCTTGGGGATTTCAGATTCTATATTAAGTAACTGAGAATGGACGTCTTCATATTTAATTTGAAAAAAATCTGTCAGTGAGATAAGATTTTAATATTTTGAAAATAGAATGGGCAAACGCGTATTTATTTTGTATAACAAACCAGTATGCCACACTTTGTCAAATGCCTGGGTGACATCTAAAAAGGTAGCTCATCATTAATGTTTGTTTTCTAAGCACTGACGTATCGGTTCAATCACCCTGTGGACTTCTGGACGGATTTAGACCTTTTGCGGCTATAGGCAATTTTTTGCGCCCCCTTCCTTCCAGTCACAAAAATATTCAGAAGTTCGTATCTTTAGCTAGTTTGGTAAATAAAACTCGTATTATAGCCCAGTATTTAGTTAACTTTAATTTTTATTGAAATGTTTACAACATTTTTTCATTAAATCTAGCAGGTAGCTGTGTAGGAAAATCGGGGTTTTGATCCGTGAGGTCAGGCACGGGCGAGCGACAGAGAAGCGCCTGTTTTAAAACATATAAAACTGTCAGCCAGGAAATCGCACAACTACGACAGTGGAGCGCCTGACCGTGTGGATACTCTCGCGGGTTCAGTGTGACAAGTGTTTGACAAGGGTTCAAAAACTAAAGGCTCTTGATATCTATGATAAGAATGTGTTTAACGAGAGCAGTCTAATTGTAGATGATACATATGTTTATTAAAATAAGCATACATGTTATTTACATAAGATCCGGGTTCGATTTCTGGTTTTGTTCACAAATGCTATAACCTAAATAAGATAGTTAGTGTGCATAAACAAGCGTGGATGTATTTTATCTGTACGATAACAAATTTGTTTTAAAAACAAGTCTGCAATAGTTTAACCACTTATTAATTCAAATAAAATGAAACATGATTAAGAATACTTATCACAGTACATTACTAGTTTTGATTGGTAATTTTGGAACACCCCTTACTAGGACATATCAACTTCAGAATCAATGTTACACTTACTCCTACAAAATATGCAGTGCACTTAAAACAAAGTCAGTATGATAGTAGTAGTTGTGATATTTGATTGGTAGGTATGTAGGAGGATGCCCCGCGAGCTGAGCTCTATAGCAGGTAGGAAGCAGGTAGAGAGCCGAGGACAGGTAGTTTTAGGTGCGACACAGGAGGAAAGGGGTAGGAGGCGCTCCTGAGTCACACCCCTAGTGAAAATTATTTATGACAACCCCTCAGCCAGGTCTGAGGCGCTCCTGTGTCGCGGATTCGTCAGACACAGACCGTCATAAAAGTATCAGCCTACTTGGTTGCTCCTCTGGGCGGCGTTTTGATCCGCAAAAAGGGGAAAGTGAGACTGCCGAACAGGGAGGGAAGGCAGCAGATGGGGAATTTGGGAGTGAACAACCGGGTGGTTATATGTCGGTCACTGGGCAGAAACATTTTACCTAACAAAGACAGATATATTTGCTTCAGGTATACTGACTCTGCTATCGTATTGACTCTTATTACAGTTACTAGATCTCTTAAACACACTGTGATTACTTCCAGAGTGATTTATTTACTAATTTCTTTATTGGCTATGTATAATACAACTTTGTCGATCAATGCCTATGAAACGCTGTGATTCAATTTGAATTTTTAATCTAACAATTACATTATTTAATAATAATAATCATCCCCATTAGCTTTATTTCATAAAGAACCTACGTTGCATTGCAATTAAATTTAGAAAGTAAACATAATATTATGCTTTCTAATCTATATCTATATAAGCCAAATTGACTCACTCACTCATCACGAATTCTCAATAACTATAGCACCTACAATGCTGAAATTTGGTATGTGAGTTACTTTTAGGTCGTAGGTGCTTGCTAAGAAACGGTTTTAAGATATTTTATTCCTTTTTATAATAATTTAGAAAATAAAAATTGCCATTTACACAATTTATTATAAATGTAAACAAATACCATCTGTAATATAAAACACATGTGTTTACTATTACTAAAATTAAAATCATAAATATAATAAAGGAAATTTTCTAAATGCAGGTTGATGTGAATTAAATTTTAGTAATCATCTGTAAAGTTATTATATTATGTTACCTACAGCTGAGATTTGAATGTTGTTGTGAATGTGCAAGGTTTTTGTTTGGTTATGTTCGGAAAGTGTAGTATCAGTGTGATGTTTGTTTTTAGAATTAAAACTTTGAACAGAAACTGTTTAATGAGTGAAGATGAGTGAAGAAATTGTTTCCATTAATGGAGTACAGGTTCCGCACCGATTGGTTAAGATGCCCGGTGACGGCGCCTGCCTATTCTTTTCGTTGGCATTTCTGATCTACGGGGATTTATCAAGGTCTGCACAAATACGGGCCGACATTGTAAATCATGTATCTATAAATTGGCAGAGGCTACAGGAATTCACTGAGGATGCATCTGGAGTCCCATATATTAACAGACTGGAGTACATTGCTGAAATGTCCCGGCCATACACCTTTGGAAATACTTGCGAGCTTAAGGCAGCTGGGGAGATATTCCCATTTAAGTTAGAGGTATTCCAAAATGGCATCCTTCGTACTGAATTTGGGGAGGCCATTCAAGGAATCAACCGAGTTTGGTTCACGGGGCATCACAGACGTGGCCACTATGACGTTTTGATTCCGTTGGCACAACAGTCCGACAATGGAATTGGTCATCAACAACCGACCATCAATGATCCAATTGAATGTAATTCGAATTCTTCGTGCTTTGTGCCACAGCCCGACGAAACCTTTACATCTTCAACACCTGATACAGAGCGAAGAGGACAAAAACGCAGAAAAAGATTTTCAAATTCAATAAGATCAAAACAATTAAAGGAAGCTAATAAAAATGATGTAAAAAAGAACCCTATTGTAAATAGAAAGTCAGATAAAAAGTATGCAGCTAATAACCCTGATATAAAGAGAAAGGCAGCTGAAAAGTATGCAGCTAAGCCTTGGACTAATAAGTCAATGAGCGGGTTTGAATATGACCTTCAGACTAATTATTCTAACGACAAGGTTGTTACTCTCGGATCTAGATCTCCCTGTGTATGGTGCTCTGCGCTTAAGTGGAACGATGAGGCACCTGGAATGTGTTGCAAAAACGGAAAAGTCCAGCTCCCGTCGGTTGAGCCCTACCCTGAGCCCTTACACAGTCTCCTCACTCATCAGCATCCAATGGCGGAGCATTTTCTTTCTTCTGCCCGAAAATACAATGGATGCTTCCAAATGACATCATTTGGAGGCAAAGATGTAAAGGAAGGTAACTTTATGCCAACATTTAAGGTGCAAGGGCAGGTATACCACAGAATAGGGTGCCTGTTGCCAGAACCTCAACAGCAGCCATCATTTCTCCAGATTTATTTTGTTGGTGATGATGACACCGAGAGAGACATACGCTGTGGTATATACAATGGTGTCAATGCTGAACTGGTAACCCAACTGCAAAAACTGCTCCATGAACACAACAAATATATACTGGATTTTAAAGTTGCAGTTGATTCTATTCCTCAGGACCAGAAGGATTTCCAAGTGTTAATTAAAGCCGATAAAAAGCCTTCTGGAGAGCACAGAGGTCGATATAATGCCCCCACGAATAGAGAAATTGCAGTTGTCATTGTTGGCCAAAACTTCGAGAAGAGAGACATTGTTATCAAAAGCAGAGACAACATTTTGATACGGATCAGCGAAACGCACCGTGCCTATGACGCTCTCCAATACCCTTTGATATTCTGCCGTGGAGAAGATGGATATCAAATCAATATACCCCAGCATGATCCGAAGACCAAGACCTTCTCTCTCAAGAAGACCGTATCTGCGGCTGACTTTTACAGCTACAGTATAATGGAGCGTAATGGGCAGCAATGCTACATACTGTTGTTCCGTAACCTCTTCAACCAATTTCTGGTAGACATGTATGCAAAGATCGAGACTGAAAGACTTAATTGGATTCGTTTTAATCAAAAAAAAGTTAAGAAGTGAAGAGTATGTGCACCTAAAGAATGCCATGACAAAAACGGATGTACAGTTATCAGATCTTGGCAAGATGATTGTCCTGCCATCATCTTTCACTGGAGGTGCCCGCTACCGCTATATGCATGAGCGAACACAAGATGCTATGACATATGTGCGCCATTTCGGGCGGCCAGATTTGTTTATTACATTTACCTGTAATCCAAAATGGCCAGACATCGTAAATGTATTGAGACAAGGACAACAGTCTCACCATAGACATGACATAATAGCAAGGGTCTTTCATATTAAGGTGAAGCAAATGATTAAGCTCCTTACTAAAGATTGCATCTTCGGCGTTACCAGGTGTCACATGTACACAATTAAATGGCAAAAACGAGGACTACTCCACGTTCATATCCTACTGTGGCTGGTAGAAAAAATAAGGCCTAATAAAATAGATAAAATAATAAGAGCTGAAATACCTGATCCCAATTTAGATCCAACCCTCCATGATATTGTCAAGACAACAATGATTCACGGCCCATGTGGACTTCTCAACAGGACCTCACCTTGCATGATTGATGGAGCCTGCTCCAAGAAATACCCCCGACCACTTTTGAAGGAAACTCAATCTGGTGAGGATGGCTATCCCCTTTATCGCAGGCGGTCCCCGGCAGATGGTGGTTTCACCGTTAACATAAGGGGTATTGATCTCGACAATCGGTGGGTGGTGCCATACAATCCTGTCCTGTCTCGGACCTTCACGGCACACATTAATGTTGAGTACTGTAATTCAGTTCAATCAATTAAATACATTTGCAAGTACGTCAACAAAGGCTCTGACCAGGCAGCATTCACCGTGGAAGATCTGGATGAGGTGGTGAGGTACGAGGCAGGACGATACATCAGCAGCTCTGAGGCAGCCTGGCGCATTCTCTGTTTCCCTATACACGAGAGGTTTCCGCCTGTTATGCACTTATCCGTACATCTAGAAAACGGTCAGAGAGTTTATTTTACTACGGACAATCTCCTTCAGAATATAAATAATCCTCCTAATACAACACTTCTGGCCTTCTTTGACTTATGCAAAGTTGATGCCTTTGCAAAAACCCTTTTGTATGTGGAAGTCCCAAATTATTACCTATGGAAAAACAACAATTTCTGCAGGAGGAAACAAGGTAAGCCCGTGTCGGGTTATCCGGGGGTGAAGAGAGATCAAGTTTTGGGCAGAGTATACACTGTTCATCCGGGAAATACTGAGTGCTACTATTTACGCCTCCTATTACATAAAGTCCGTGGCTCCACATCATTAATTTCCCTTAAAACTGTGGAAGGAGTAGTATATCCAACATTTCGGGCAACATGTAAAGCACTCGGTTTGCTGGAAGACGATGGTCACTGGGACCGTACTCTCGAAGAAGCCTCCATTTCTGACTCTCCAACCAAAATCCGAGAATTGTTTGCCATCATGCTGGTTTTCTGCCAAGTAGGAGATCCTACAAAATTGTGGCAGAAATATCGAGACACACTTGCAGAAGACATTAAATGGCAAATGGCGAGAGATGGCGGAAATACACAATTGATAAGTGACATTATTTACAATAAATGTCTTACACTTCTTGAGGATATTATTATAACCATGTCGGGTAAAACACTCTCACAATGTGGACTTCCATCACCTTCCCGAGAGCCAACAACTGTTGTTAATAACCGTATGTACTTGAATGAACTTTGTTATGATAACGCACATATGTCTCAAGCACTTGCTGTAAATGTTCCAAAATTAAATAAAGAACAGAGGGAAGCATACAATTTAATCATTCACAGCATTTCTTCTGATTCCGGTCAGTTTTTCTTTCTCGACGCTCCTGGTGGTACTGGAAAAACATTCTTAATAAATCTATTACTGGCCAGAATTAGGATCAAAAGGGACATTGCCATTGCCATTGCTTCGTCAGGCATTGCAGCTACGTTGATTGAAGGAGGGCGGACAGCACACTCTATTTTCAAGTTGCCTCTAAATCTTAATCATACTGAGTCACCACAATGCAACATCTCCAAGCAGAGTGACATGGCACATGTGCTCCGAGAAGCAACATTTATCGTGTGGGATGAATGCACCATGGCTCATAAGGGAGGCATTGAGGCTCTAAACATAACGCTCCAAGATATTAAATCATGCAACCGCCTAATGGGTGGAGTTACAGTGCTTTTGTCAGGTGACTTCAGACAGACCTTACCTGTTGTGCCAAAAGGAACACGTGCAGATGAAGTAAATGCCTGTCTTAAATCATCTTTCTTATGGCCTAATATCAAAGTGCTGTCCTTGAAAGTTAACATGAGAGTTCACCTACACAGTGACTTGAAGGCAGAGGCATTTTCAAGCTTATTGCTTCAAATTGGCGAAGGCCTGTTCTTGGAAGATGAGGGAAGAATAACTATTCCTGACAACCTCTGCATTGTGGTAGGAGACCTGATTAGTTTGACAGACAGAATATACCCTAACATTAATCTAGCGGGAGTGAATTGTTTTTCGTGGCTTAAAGAAAGAGCAATTCTTACTCCAACTAATGAGTCAGCCAACGACATAAACAACTTTATGTTGGAAAAGCTGCCAACTAAGGTTGTAACGTATGAATCTGTTTACTCTGTTTTGGACGCTGAAGATGCCGTTAATTACCCTGTAGAGTTCTTGCATACTCTAGAACCATCTGGAATACCACCACACATTCTCAGCCTCAAAATAGGATCTCCAATAATTCTGTTGCGCAACTTAAACCCTCCATAACTGTGTAACGGTACCAGGCTTCAAGTGAAGACTCTACACAAACATATCATTGAAGCCACGATTTTCACAGGCATTAGTCAAGGAGAAACTGTCTTCGTCCCCCGGATCCCTCTCATCCCATCAGATTACCACTTTGAGTTCAAACGTCTGCAGTTTCCCGTCAAGTTGTGCTATGCAATGACTATAAATAAAGCACAGGGACAGAGTTTGAAACTGGCTGGTGTGGATCTCAGGAATGATTGTTTCTCTCATGGACAGCTTTATGTCGCGTGTTCTAGGGTTAGCTCCCCTGACAACCTGGTCATCCTTCAGCCATGTGGCAAAACCAAGAATGTTGTGTACAGGGAAGTTCTAAACACCTAATCTGAGGAAACAATTTATAAACTTATAATATTCATACATCATTGTTGACACTTTTCTGATTCTATGATTTTGTATTATATGCTCTTAATTTATGCTATTTGATTATATACTATGTGTTTTGTAAGCCTACATACATTCAGTAACAAAGAAATTTACTACTATTCACCGTTGCGAGGCACGGGTACCAGCTAGTAAATCTATATAAGTTAGTTAAAAATCCAAATTATGACTAAATGACAGATAGCACTTGTATAAATGTAAAAATCAACATTAAAACTAACGTCCCTTAACGGGGAGGAAATGTGTAACGTTTAGGAAACGCACGGCTACTATCTGTATTTTATATAATAAATAAAACTATATAAGTACATTAAAGGTGTAAAAAAATAAACGAACCTGCTTCTGCTAACCTACTTCATGATATTTTGAGCTTCATTGAATTACATTCGTTGTATTATATTAGTTACATTAATACCTAAAGTATGGCTTAAACACCACAGTTTTATTTTATAATTTCACTCCCGTTAAGCCTAATATAATAATAATCTTTACTGCATCAAACCTCAAATGAGGCATTACAATATATTATAAAACAAATATATATATGTAATAAATATATATATAATATGTAATTATATAGTATAATATAATAAAATTTGAGTAAAATGTACATATAAATTACAGTTGAATTTTAATAAATAAACATTCTTTTAATAAATAGTAGTATATAATTTTTCAAAATTGTTTCACTTCTATATTTCTTAATTTATAAGACGATTTATTACATAATTTAATATCCATTAATTCATGATTACTTTGTGTTGTTGAGTATTTACATTGAATAATTTTCAGTTGATTCGAATTTCTTGTTTCATGCTTAGGCTGATATCCAGTTGCACCGGCGGTCAAAGGAATTTCCACGGGTCAAAACATTCCTCCGTCCGAAAAGTGTCCAGATGCACCGGTGGTCAAAATCTACCCACCTCACTTATCCCCGCTGCAAATTCCTTCGACCGCCGGAGCCGGTGCAATTGGAAGGCCCCTTCCTTCCCCACCCCACTACATTTCTTCAAACATAGTTTATAAGTGTTTAACAATTTCGCAATGGAATATTCTATCAAACACTTGCCGATGTTTCGTGGCACATACTAATGGTAGACCATAGCAGGTTCTAACTAATAAATATGGTAACTATGTATTTAATGTTTAATTTTGTGTTTATCCGTGGCAACACTAACATCTAACCTAACCTAACCTAACCTAACCTAACCTAACCTAACCTAACCTAACCTAACCTAACCTAACCTAACCGACTCATGACTCATGTCATAACAAAGGGTGTGGAATTTGGCACGGTCAGCTTGGGGTTACTGTACTAGGAATCCGGCCTGGTTGGACTTTCCCGGCTCATGTCATAAACAAGGGCCTCTGGTGCAATTGGAACACCCCCCAAAAGGGGCTCCGGTGCAACTGGACACATCAGTTTGGGGCCGATCCCTGACCCCGGTGCAATTGGAAATCTCCCCATGCTTATGTATATTTTTGTTTTGAAGAAATTTATGTAAGTTAATATCTATATGTATATTAAAACTATAATGTAATAAACGTGTAGTGTTTCTCTTACTGTAAAATAAATATATCAATCTTAATATATTTTTGTGACTTCCTCGATGTAAGGCAGCAGTTTTACCTGCAGTTTTATGTTTAAAGTTAATGATTGTTTAATTGTTATATAGGCCTACCCATATTTAACTCCAAGTAAATACTTATGAAAAAGCAAACTTTCTTATGTATGTTATGTAGCTAAACAAAATGGAACAAACAAGTAGAAAATATTGATACGAAATTTCAAAGTAATACATTTTAATTTCACTCTTTTACAGACGATCTACGATGTATATTAAAAATATAGCTTTTAAAAGCAGTAAGTACTGTATTGTTGTTACGTTTAAAATGACACCTCATTCATAAAATTTGGATGATAAACAATCAAACTATTTGGTTTCAGCCTCTGCAGACAGTCAAGCAAGAATTCTCCTATGGAAACTGCGCCTTCAGTCTACACCCTGAACTGTTCATTGTAACAAGTTGTGCTATGGAGGCTGCTCTAAAAGTGATCGTTGGTCTACGAGGTAACGTGCAACTGTATTTTGTGCCAATCACCCCAAAATTACTCCTGTAGCCACCCCTTCCACTTTCACTTTTACTTTCGCGGATCAAAACGGTGGCACGAAAGATGCGTACAGCGGAAAATGCGTACAGCGAAATATGCGTACAGAAGGAAATAGTGGTATTTGACGAGGGTAAGTATTCTCCCCGGTGGCATGAAAGATGCGTACAGCGAAATTAGGTTAGGTTAGGTTAGGTTCTCCAATCCCAAGAAACTAAGCGACATTCATATTTATTTGAGAGGTAAACGCATTTATATAATTCAATTGTTGTAAAAGATCCATTTGCCCTAAAAGTTGTACGCATTTTTTGCCTATCTAATTGTTGTGACGTCTTAGGTTACCCTCGTCATCTGTCAAAACCTGATCCTGTACGCATATTTCGCAAGATTTCTGGTGTATGCATTTTTCGTATATTCATCAAAACGCCACCTGAGTGGCAAAGGGATTATTAGGAATATTTATGACGGTCTATACCTGACCCCACGGATCAAAATTCCGCCTCCCGAAAATCATGAGGGCCCCTTAGCGCATTAGTACAATATTTGCGGCCTCCCTTTTGCTTCGGCCCTGGCCCTAGGCAACCCC
>JAQJVL010010641.1:0-11666 GCA_035578905.1 Stictocephala bisonia
TATGTAGGAAGCGGGATGAGTCCTTTGTGCTCTGTTGCTCTGGGCCGAAGGTATGATACTTCACACTCTATCGATAATGTATGTAGGAGGCGGGATGAGTCCTTTGTGCTCTGTTGCTCTAGGGCGAAGGTATGATACTTCACACTCTATCGATAATTTTTTAAATAACATTTCCAGGAAAAGGGAAGAAACTAACCACGTGTAAAGAAAATCGGCCAAAAACATATTGTGCACGAGTATTAGTACAACTTTAGTTTAATTTAATTAACTTTAATTAGTTATAAATTTTAATTAGGTTTACTAATTAACAAGTTATATAATCTAAAGTTTTCCGAAACAAACCTGAACGTAATTTTTTTTATTTTATAGATGTTTTGTGAATTCCTTTTCAATCCCTGTAGTCTGATGATGATATACGTTGTTTGTTGAGATCAGTCACGATAGTATTTATCCATTTTGTACTTATATGGCCGTTTATTTGTGCATTTTGACCTTATATTGTGATATATTTGTGTTGTGTGACGTTCACTTTTACTGTTGTTATTTCATTAACTCAAACTAACACCACTGCATTAAAAATACCTTTCATTCTATCAGCAAACGTCTCATATACTCTTTACAATAATCATATACCCATTACATTCTAAAATAATAAAGTACATATATTTTGGATTAAAAATCTTTACATTATGTCTTTTCATAAAAGAAAAATGCACTTTTAAAGTATATTCCTTCGTATAAATTGTTTTTTTAATGATTTATGAAATATAATAAATGGTATTTATTACTTATATAAATTGAGATAAATTTTAGTTTGAGCTAGTTCATGAAGGAACCAGCAAGGATAATAAGTTAATTTTCTATAACTATTTAAACTGAACGGCTATTCCAAATAAAAACCGGCTTTATAAGGTCTATTAGCATTAATAAAACAAACAATTATTGTAAAAATAAACTTAAAATTAAACCAGTAACCAATTTTGCAATAATAATTTTAGTTTTTTAATTAGCATAATACGTGTTGGTACATATACAGTACAAGTAAACGTCACACAACACAAATTTATTACAATATAAGCATAAAATGCACAAATATACTACAATACAAGCACAAAATGCACAAATATTATGGTGATCGATTTCGGTGAACCACGCTCACCTTCCTCAGACCAGAGGGATTCACAAAAGAATGGAAAACGGTGTTCAACAACTCAATTTATAGGCCTATGATCACGTGACCCCATTGGCTGGAATCGTCAAAATGGCGGCTGCTGTGATATTATTGGTTAATTCCTATTGTCTGTTACTTCTCTTCTTTTATTCGCTGAAAATATATTATTAAAAACTATTTCGGAATCAAAATTAACCTGTTCATTCATTAATTTATCACGATCCTTACATTTTTCTTTAAAAATAAATAACTCTTCCCACCAGAAGCTTAGTTTTACCAGTGAATTTGAATCTATGAATGAAATTAACTTTTTGGATCTAAAAATAATTCGTGATCATAACAAACTTTCATATAGAATTTTCAGGAAACCTACTCAAACCAACTGTACCATAAATAACAGTTCTGTCCATCCCCCGTCTCACAAAACAGCTAGCTTCAGAAGTATGTTATATAGGGCGTATTCAATACCATTGTGTTGCAGATAGAAAACAGGAAATAAATTTAATAAAATCAATAGCTATTGCAAATGGATACAAAGCATCAATGATTGATGAAATTGGAAGTAGAATAAAAAAGAAAATAGAAAACAAAATTCGAGACGATAGACGAACAACACTTAAAAAAGAAAAATCCGATAAAGAACAAAAGAAGTATGTATCCATCCATTACAATGGGCCGTTTACACAAAGAGTTGGTAATAGATTTAAGAAATTCAATTTATCAGCAGCTTTTAAGACTTGTAATACTATGTCCAACATTTTACACCCGAATATTGAAAGTAAAGATAAATTTAATAATTCAGGAATATATAGGATTAACTGTAATGATTGTAATATGTTTTACATAGGTCAGACTGTAAATTTTAGCAAAAGATATAAAAACCATGTCTCTGCTTTTAAAAATAATAAACCTGAAAGATCTAATGTAGCTAAACACCTTCTGAATTGTACCCACAGTTTGAATAAAATAGATTAAAATGTAGATATTCTAAAATTTTGTAAGAAGGGTCGTAAATAAGGCTTGGGAAGAGTTATTTATTTTTAAAGAAAAATGTAAGGATCGTGATAAATTAATGAATGAACAGGTTAATTTTGATTCCGAAATAGTTTTTAATAATGTATTTTCAGCGAATAAAAGAAGAGAAGTAACAGACAATAGGAATTAACCAATAATATCACAGCAGCCGCCATTTTGACGATTCCAGCCAATGGGGTCACGTGATCATAGGCCTATAAATTGAGTTGTTGAACACCGTTTTCCATTCTTTTGTGAATCCCTCTGGTCTGAGGAAGGTGAGCGTGGTTCACCGAAATCGATCACCATAATATTTGTGCATTTTGTGCTTGTATTGTAGTATATTTGTGCATTTTGTGCTTATATTGTAATAAATTTGTGTTGTGTGACGTTTACTTGTACTGTATAATAATTTTGTTCAATCTGTCTTATTAAGTGTATTTTAGCCTCTCTTTGAGGTTACAAATACGACACATATTTCAAGTTATATTACATGATATAAAAAGTTTTCATAATATGGGGCCTCATGTCATACCCTTTCATCCAAACGTTCAGAGCATCACAAAACAGGTAATAACATCTAATTTTCCGCTAGGAAGACAAACGGGCTGTGTCACTTTGCATAGGAAATGAAGGAAGTTTGTAAACGCTTTTATACTTACAAGTGTATTTAATTAAAAATAAATTAATATGGAGAAAATTATTTGAAGTAACTTTTTGAAAACATGGAGTTTGTTAAAATACGTAACTTACTCTAGTTGATACGTTAATGTTTCTTATACTTTCTGACAAAATTACTTTTTTGAACTAAATGTTATAGTTGTAAGTTAGGTTAGGTGGTTGGTTGCTCGTTTAAAGGTTCTTTAACAATTATCTTTTTTAGCTCTGGACAAAAAAATATGAGTTTTCAAAATATTTGAACTTTTAAAAATATAACAATGACATATTTAAGGACCAAAAATAAATAGGAATAGCTTTGACGAATATATAACTGTTATAAATAAGTAACAAAAATACAGCAATGAATAAATGATAAAAAAACAGCAACAATGACACACTACTTAACAATAAAAATCAATACTACCCAAAAGGAACATTGAAGATACCTAACATACACAAGACACTAAAATGTAATAAATACCAAACAAACAAATAAATAACAAGTCATTAAACTACAAAATTGAAATTTACGGGCAGCAACTAAGGCCGGAGCCTCGGGAATACTAACAATTCTGAATTTTAGGCGAATTTTGAAAAATTAAACAAACTATTTCAATTATCAATTACACCAAATACAGCGGATAAGGCTCGACAGCTCCTAAACGAAAAAAAAATTTAATACAATTCCCCGAGAACCCAATTTACAGCAAACGAAAATTAAATTACAAATATACAAATAAAAGGTAACGGTACTTTCCTATAATACCCAGAGACCCCCAATCTTAAACATATGTTCCCTCAGCACAACAGTCCCAACTTAACAAAAACATTGATATACTACGCTGCATTGCACAAAGAAAGTCTATGTCCAAGAAGGAGACTAAAAGAGCCAAGACGTAAAAATGGGGGAGGTCTTCTACGTGCAGAAAACTTGTCCTGGGGAAGCTGTCTAACAATGGAGAAGGGGGGAATTACTGTAGGTGGCAGCCTCCTCTGGGCTACATAGAAGCAAGATAGGTCTAGCTCAAAAGTTACGCAACCATGCCTCCAGCACCATGAAGCAGAAGAGTGCAAGCAGGTGACCACAGCCTCCCTCCAAAACCCTAGAGCCGAAGACCAAATAGACTGGTCACCCATTTAGTCGATAACCAGAAGGCTTGACGTAAAAAGGTGACCAGACAGACGAACGAGAACAAAGATGGACAGGAAACACGGAACAAACTAAGAAAACGATACACGAAAACAAAGAGAAATGACGAATCAACTTCTGTGCTACAGCACAAGTATAGAAAACATAAAGACAGCATTGGTTGAATACCATCGAAAAATGTATGAGAGGAATCCTTTTGTATAATACGTGAAGCGGTTTTTTATGTTAACATGGCTCTTATCCTATGTCTTGGCCATTTTGAACATATTAGGTGTAAAAGATGTTCTTCTATTCTTAGATCTGCTTTAAGGTCTTAATTGTTCAGTATTATAACTCTAAAGGGCACAGAAAGGCCTCAAAATACGCCTTTCAATCTTTAGAATAATAAGGAGAGAGATTTAAATTATTAAAAAATGACAACTGTTAAAATGTAAATAATGATGTGTATGACTTTTTGCAAGCTATTTGAATGCTAATAATGATTTTTATAGTGGTGAGAAATTGTATATCTCTCTTAATGTTAGGTAGAGTATGATTGTTGATTTAGTTGAATTTTTATTTCATCTGTAAATTACCAGGAAACTGGCACAGATTTTCTCCCTTTCCCTTTGTTTTGTCAAATTGCTTAACAAATTAAAATTATAGGATATAAACCACACCAACAATTAATTACATTTCTAAGGAATGTACAAACGAAAGAATTATTTTATTGAAACAAAAATTTGGGGGAAAATATCTTCAAAAACAGCTGCACAGTTAATCACATAGCCAGATGTTATGTAAATACCTTCAACTACTTAAATTTTTGATCGGGCCTTCGGCCTCCAGCCCCATCTTAGTGGGGTTATAGGTACATTTTTTATTTAAATATTCTTATTAACTGAAAATTTAATTAAACTCGTTAAAATCAAGTTTGAAAAAATTGCATTTTTAAATGATTTTTCCGTAAAAATAATATAACATAACAACTAGTCAAGTTAGAGATATGCGGTTTTTACTCAAATATTTTAAATTGTAATTCACATCTTTTTTGAAAATTCAAATTGTAAATAAATGTAAATTATATTATTTTTCCATAACACAGTTTGGCCAATAATGTTTTTAGTTAATAGTTACATGCCGAGGGTGATATTTCATAACCATAGTGAGTGATGGGGTTGGTGTCAAAGCGAGCCGGAGTGTCCCCTAGAGGGAAATATAATATTGTATACAACTGTATTGCTTACTAATGTATCAAAATTTAAGCACAAAAAAATTTCACATAAATGTTTTTAACAAATCATCAGTATTGCCTGAAGATCTTGAATATTTTTCTTTACTCCAATGTACATTTTGCCGCTAGGTGCGGCATCTTCAAGGAGATATTGTTCTAAAATATTTATAATCACTAACACTATTTACATTATTTACACATGTTATAATTTTTATATTATTGTTTTGTTTAAAGAGTTGTCATTTTTTTTTTTTTTTTTTTGCGCTGTTGCCAAATTGGTGAGGTGTTGCCGGTTTTCCTTTTTGCTTCTTCTAGGTTGTGGATGGTTTTAAAGATGATTGAGCTATGGTAGTCTTCTTTTTTATTAAGTAGGGTGTCAGGTTCTATATTTACGTGCTTGAAAATATGATAGCTTTCTTGAACTTTGGCTACAGATTTGGATTTTGTTTTGTGGAGTATTTTTAGTGAATCGGAGAATGTTATATTGTGGTCTGGGTTTTGTTTAAGGTGTTTTGCTACCATTGAACTGGGGTTTGTATGGTGTTTAGCGTTATGTTCTTTAAATCTTTGTATGAACGATCGGTTTGTGTAGCTAATGTATTGTTTATTGCATGGGGGTGGACATGTGATTTTATAAACTCCGCTTGTATTTTCCGGACATTGTTTGATGGATTCTGTTTTATATGTTGGTATTGGGTTGGTTATAACTTTGTAAGCTGGGGTATATTCTGCCTTTTTAAATATTCTACCAACTTTTTATGTGAGCTTGTCAGTATAGTTTATAGATACATATTTTGGCTTAGTTTTCTGGGTGTTTTGGGAATTTTTGTTGTTTGTTGTTTTATTAATCTTTTTGCGAATTCTATTGATCATTGTGTCAATTATTGATATATTATATCCATTGTTTGTTGCTGTGGTTTCTATTATTTGTTTTTCTTTACGGTATTCTTCGTCATCGAGATTGTAATTAAGTAATCTGTAAGTTAGTGAACGAAAAGCTGCCATTTTTTGGTTGTAAGGGTGGTTTGAGTCTGCAGGTATAACAAGATCTCTTTGGGTAGGTTTTCTGAAAATGCCAATTTTAACGGTTTCATTCTGTGTTTTGGATATGGTTATGTCTAGAAAATTGATATAGTTGTGTTTTTCAGTTTTCATTTTGAATTTGATGCTATTGTGCATTTGATTTAAATAATTTAGAAATGTTTTGGATTGTCTTTCGTTGGTATTTAATATTATAAATGCATCGTCTACATATCGAGCATAGAATTTAATTTTATTGAAGTATGAGTTATGTTCGGAGAGTATGTATTTCTCTTCAAAGCTTTGCATGTAGAGTTCAGCTAGAGTGGCTGACAATGGACCTCCCATTGGAAGACCTTGAGGGTCATGGTAAATTTTGTTGTTATATGAAAAATAATTTTGTTCTGTTATGATTGTTGTTATTTTTACTATATCGTTTATTTCTTCTTCTTCAAAGTTGTTTGATGCTTTCAATTTCTCTTTAAGTATTTCTATGGCTTCTTTGCTTGGTATGTTTCGGTACATGTTATCAACATCTATGGTAGTTAGGGTATATCTGTTTTGTATTTGAACTTGTAGTAATTTTTGAATGAAATCTTTTGTGTTTTTACATGAGACAGCTGAGTGATTTGTGATTCCATTTTTTATTAGGGTGTTTATATATTTAGCTATTTTGTAAGATGGTGATGGTATGGCGTTGATTACTGGTCTTATTGGATGGCCGTCTTTGTGTGTTTTAATTAGAGGTTTGAATATTGGGGGTTTAGGTGAATTGTTGTATAGGTATTTGGTTTTTTCTGGGTTGATTATACAATTATTTTCCAGGAATACTTTGATTTCTTTATGGAATTCTTTTGTAGGGTCGTTGATTATGGTTAGATTGTTACTAGTTAGGAAGTCTTCAACTTTGGTATTTAGTTTACTGTCGTAGATAATTACTGTAGAATTGGATTTGTCTGCTGGTATTATTTGGGCTTCATTTCGGGTTAGTTTTTCTTTTATGTTACTGACAGTTTTTGTTAAAGGTGGTTTTCTTTGGTTGGTGGGATGTGGGGTGGATTTAATTTCTTTGTCGATTATGTCAACAATACCATATCTGATTTTGTCTTTGTCTTCTGATTTTACATTCTGAAGGCCGATTTCTGTATTGATTAGAATATCTATGATATTTTTATTGTTTTGTTTATTGGAATTAAGGTTGTATTTCTGATTCTGTTCTAGTATTTTAGTTTCATCTTCTTTAAATTGGATGTCGGTTAAGTTTATTATTTTAGGGTAGAAATCATGATTGTATTGGGGATTTATCCTGTTTGTGTTATGTTTGGTTTTGGAAAGTTTCTTTTTTTGGATAGACTCTTTTTTATATTTTTCTTTGTTTACCTTTTCTTTGATATTATTTTTGATTATGATATATTTATGAGGAGGTAGGTTGTGTTGTAGTGCTAGTTTTAATTCATTGATTGCTTTGTGTAGCTTGTGTTTCTTTTTATATAAGAATTTTATTTCATTTTTTAGCCATAGAAGTTTTGCTTGTGTTAGTGTCTTTTGGGCAGCTTCAGATTTATTTCTAATTGAGATTGAAATATAATTAGGTATGATATGATTAGCTTTGCAAAATTTATTAAATTCAATGTTTAGGTTAGTTTTCATCAGTTGCACTTCTTTGTTAGTAAGTTTGCTGATTATTTCGTTTACTGGGATGGCTTGGCTGGCCATAATTAAAATCTTTTATGAACCCAGTTTCAAGATCTGATTTTATAAATGAATTTTTTTTTACCTTAGTATTGCCTGAAGATCTTGAATATGTTTCTTTACTCCAATGTACATTTCGCCGCTAGGTGCGGCATCTTCAAGGAGATATTGTTCTAAAATATTTATAATCACTAACACTATTTACATTATTTACACATGTTATAATTTTTATATTATTGTTTTGTTTAAAGAGTTGTCATTTTTTTTTTTTGCGCTGTTGCCAAATTGGTGAGGTGTTGTCGGTTTTCTTTTTTGCTTCTTCTAGGTTGTGGATGATTTTAAAGATGATTGAGCTATGGTAGTCTTCTTTTTTATTAAGTAGGGTGTCAGGTTCTATATTTACGTGCTTGAAAATATGATAGCTTTCTTGAACTTTGGCTACAGATTTGGATTTTGTTTTGTGGAGTATTTTTAGTGAATTGGAGAATGTTATATTGTGGTCTGGGTTTTGTTTAAGGTGTTTTGCTACCATTGAACTGGGGTTTGTATGGTGTTTAGCGTTATGTTCTTTAAATCTTTGTATGAACGATCGGTTTGTGTAGCCAATGTATTGTTTATTGCATGGGGGTGGACATGTGATTTTATAAACTCCGCTTATATTTTCCGGACATTGTTTGATGGATTCTGTTTTATACGTTGGTATTGGGTTGGTTATAACTTTGTAAGCTGGGGTATATTCTGCCTTTTTAAATATTCTACCAACTTTTTATGTGAGCTTGTCAGTATAGTTTATAGATACATATTTTGGCTTAGTTTTCTGGGTGTTTTGGGAATTTTCGTTGTTTGTTGTTTTATTAATCTTTTTGCGAATTCTATTGATCATTGTGTCAATTATTGATATATTATATCCATTGTTTGTTGCTATGGTTTCTATTATTTGTTTTTCTTTACGGTATTCTTCGTCATCGAGATTGTAATTAAGTAATCTGTAAGTTAGTGAACGAAAAGCTGCCATTTTTTGGTTGTAGGGGTGGTTTGAGTCTGCAGGTATAACAAGATCTCTTTGGGTAGGTTTTCTGAAAATGCCAATTTTAACAGTTTCATTCTGTGTTTTGGATATGGTTATGTCTAGAAAATTGATATAGTTGTGTTTTTCAGTTTTCATTTTGAATTTGATGCTATTGTGCATTTGATTTAAATAATTTAGAAATGTTTTGGATTGTCTTTCGTTGGTATTTAATATTATAAATGCATCGTCTACATATCGAGCATAGAATTTAATTTTATTGAAGTATGAGTTATGTTCGGAGAGTATGTATTTCTCTTCAAAGCTTTGCATGTAGAGTTCAGCTAGAGTGGCTGACAATGGACCTCCCATTGGAAGACCTTGAGGGTCATGGTAAATTTTGTTCTTATATGAAAATTTTTCTTCACTAACTTACAGATTACTTAATTACAATCTCGATGACGAAGAATACCGTAAAGAAAAACAAATAATAGAAACCACAGCAACAAACAATGGATATAATATATCAATAATTGACACAATGATCAATAGGATTCGCAAAGAGATTAATAAAACAACAAACAACAAAAATTCCCAAAACACCCAGAAAACTAAGCAAAAATATGTATCTATAAACTATACTGACAAGCTCACATAAAAGGTTGGTAGAATATTTAAAAAGGAAGAATATACCCCAGCTTACAAAGTTATAACCAACCCAATACCAACATATAAAACAGAATCCATCAAACAATGTCCGGAAAATACAAGCGGAGTTTATAAAATCACATGTCCACCCCCATGCAATAAACAATACATTGGCTACACAAACCGATCGTTCATACAAAGATTTAAAGAACATAACGCTAAACACCATACAAACCCCAGTTCAATGGTAGCAAAACACCTTAAACAAAACCCAGACCACAATATAACATTCTCCGATTCACTAAAAATACTCCACAAAACAAAATCCAAATCTGTAGCCAAAGTTCAAGAAAGCTATCATATTTTCAAGCACGTAAATATAGAACCTGACACCCTACTTAATAAAAAAGAAGACTACCATAGCTCAATCATCTTTAAAACCATCCACAACCTAGAAGAAGCAAAAAAGAAAACCGACAACACCTCACCAATTTGGCAACAGCGCAAAAAAAAAAAATGACAACTCTTTAAACAAAACAATAATATAAAAATTATAACATGTGTAAATAATGTAAATAGTGTTAGTGATTATAAATATTTTAGAACAATATCTCCTTGAAGATGCCGCACCTAGCGGCGAAATGTACATTGGAGTAAAGAAACATATTCAAGATCTTCAGGCAATACTAAGGTAAAAAAAAAAATTCATTTATAAAATCAGATCTTGAAACTGGGTTCATAAAAGATTTTAAATCATCAGTGACACCATTGTAATATATATATATATATATATATATATATATATATATATATATATATATATATATATATATTGGAAACAAATATATATATATATATTTCGAAATTCGAATCTAAAACTCCTCTCAAAATCAGTGAATAATTAATACTTTTTAAAAATATTCTTAAATAAGAATAATACAAATTTCAGATATAGAAAGATTTAAAGTATCTTACAATCACATATACTTATTCTCTTATGATAACTTTACCAGTCTAACATGACATAAATACACAATAAACCAAACGTAGTTCACGCTCTGGCTAAAGTCTCAATCTGATCTAGTACCACTTAATTTGGAAACCAAACGAAATTGTGTGATACATATTTAAGATTTACTTTACAATAAATTCAAAAGTGATTTGAATATCTCAACAACGTGTTTTCTCTTAACAATGTTATAACATGTAGCTGGTGAAACTTCACAAACTAACTCAATTGTCCATAAGCATTTAGAACCTCGCCCACTCTAAAGAGCCACATATTTTTATTTATTTATTTTTATTTATTCGTAAGACTCCGATTGTGGAGATATGAGTAGTGAAATAGGGAGAGAGCCAGACCCACTTTGACCTTTGGACTTTCAAGATGGCGGCGGTCACGTGACTTTTCCAAGATGGCGGCGCCCATTTCCCGCCAAATTTTCTAACCTCACTTTTCCTAACCTCAAATTCCCGCCAAATTTCCCACGCTTTTCCCGGAATTCCCCAAAATTCCCGATTTTCCCCCAAATTCCCGATTTTCCCGAAATTACCTTACTTTTTCCCCAATTTTCCCGATTTTCCTCCAAATTCCCAAATTTCCCTCCAAATTCCCACATCATACTATATGAAATTCACTGTTAACCTTGTTATACTATATAAAATTCATTGTTAACCTAACTTTTTCCATATTATACTATATAAAATGAACTTTTTTTTGTCCAATATGGCGTCTTTTTCCATGTTATACTATATAAAATGAACTTTTTTGTCCAATATGGCGTCTTTTTCCATGATATACTATATAAAATGTACTTTTTTGTTCAATATGGCATCTTTTTCCATGTTATACTATATAAAATTCACTTTTTTGTCCAATATGCCATGATATACTATATAAAATGAACTTTTTTGTCCAATATGGCGTCTTTCCCTCCCAAAATTCCTTATCCAATATGGCGGACTTTACACTATAATAAATGTAAAAAGATGACAACCGGATCCAAGATGGCGGGTACTTCCGGCGACTGTCGGCTACCTTCGTACGCTCTTAGCCTATGATGCACGCGTCGTCTGCTGGTCGGGCACGCAT
>JAQJVL010010642.1:0-11661 GCA_035578905.1 Stictocephala bisonia
AAAGGGGAGTCATTGTACGAGATCCTTAAATATGCCAACACAGCCAGCATTGTTAAATAATTTAAGTAGGAACAAAATATCTTATCAACAATTAAATTTATTAGATTTACTATGCTAATTACCTGGCTGCGAGACTATACCTAGCGGCCCCACCCATTGATAAACTAAATTTAATGCAAATGCCGTGAATAATACGAATAGCTATGTCCCCTTACTAAATCCAATTACACCCCCTCCCCTGCAATTGTAATTTAGCCTGACATGATTTATAAGTTCCCCCAAAATAGATTAAATTAATGAAAAGTTGAACTTAGCCGATCTGGTGGACACAAACTCGAATCGTCCCCCCCCTCCCTTCGAGCCATCCCGATCAGCTGTCTACTTTATTATCGCTGTGGTGGTCACTCCGCCACAACGTCAGTATTTTAAAACTATACTTACCGTAGTCGGTCGGGGCCCCGAATACACTCTGAGTGCTGTAGGAGACCTAGAAATAAATAATTTCCATCGTTTAGGCATACAGTTACATGCGTTTCGGTGAGAGCTGAGAGTGAGGCTCCACCTAGACTGTCGCTGTCACTAGGGTGCCGGCCAATAAATAGAGGGTGTTCACATGGACCCTTGATTTACAACAGGCTGATTCATTGGCATCCCCAGTTGGCAGTCAGGCTCAGGCAGAAAGGGAAGTTAATCACTACAGCAACTTGTGAACACCTGTGAATCGGCCTTGGACCCGAGTCACATCAGCAGTGTGTGGAGCTTCACTCTCAACTCTCGCTGAATAGAATATGTGAAACCATTGAAACATAACTGATGGCAATACCATTTGTTTGGTATTCTTAAGTTTAGCATAAGTATATATATATATATATATATATATATATATATATATATATATATATATATATATATATATATATATATATGTTATTTTTAAGGGTCTTCAATTTATGTTATATTATTTTGTATGTTGGTATCACTTGGGCAATATAGCATTGGAGGTTAGAAGGTTTCCCCCTCTCTTTTCTTGTAAAAAACCGCGCAAAACCCCCTCTTCCCTTGCCGCGAAAAGACAGCCACAGTTCCAGTGCGTATCAAACTCTCGCCACGTACAGTCGTTATGTATGTCGTGGGCTTCCTCAACCTCGTGCTAGTTTATAATTTGTTATAATTGTAACAACCTCATTTGTTTATAATCGTCACCGTATATATATGTAGTTTTCCACCTCTCGCTCCGTGCAAGTGCCACTGTGGTGTGCGTGTGTGTAGCAAGATAGTGTGTGTGTGACAATCCCTGTGTCTTCGGGCTCATTCCTCTACAAGAACTTCTCTCTTCTCATAGTGCTCGTCCCGGGGTCATCACGCAGCTGTGGACTACCCAACCGACGACCAGCCAAGTGTGTGTTAGACTTTCGCCTTACATCAGCTCCAGGTACTGTCTGCTTTATATATCTATATATATCTACTTATGACATAAAACCCCTCACCGTCTTAATCGGTTAATATTAAGTGGTCCTTCGCCCCCTATGTATTTTGTGTGTACTCTATAATTAATGTGATAAAAATCTCATTCTCTCACGGTCTCCAAACATGGTCCTTACGAGACGGATGAATTGACACCGTTCTGTGGACAAAAACAGTTCAAATCGCTCTCACAACCTCTCAACAAACTCTTAAAAAACTCTCTCATAAAGTTTTATGTGTGAAATTTGCCTCAATATCTCTCAAACTCGATATTTGTCGATATTTGCTAATAAGCGAAATTAAGTGCCCGCGAATTTGGCTGCACGTGGTGTTTCCCATTGTGATATTCCCGCGTGTTCACCTCCCCACCATTCTAGCCTCCACTGCCAGTGCCATTACGATCAAAGCTGCACTAGGCAGCACAGCTGACATCGGTCAAAAGACAACTGTCACTTCTCATTGTTATTGTTTATGTGACTTATTTACATTTGATTGTTTGATGTTTAACTCAGCTGGCTTAGACTTTCTATGATTATTTAAGAATTTTATACTGTATTTTATTGTGTTTAAATTGATTTATTTATTTTAACGAAGTTAACGTAAAAACTTGTACCTTTTGCGACGCTTATTTATATATAAGTTTTGTGGATCCTCTTGTTTTCAAATATTATTAAACATATTCAAATGGTTATATGAAATACTTAACACTTTCTCTCACTGTAATTAAAAGGAGTTTTTGTTTATTTTAACAAAACTTAGCTGAAAGAAAACTTGTATTTTGTTTGAAATCTTTTGTTTACATATGACATAGAGCAATTCAATAAGCTGTGTTTTGTATAGTTATAGATTTACTGCTCTCTCCCTCTGGTTGTATACATTGTTAACACTCAAAGCTAACAAGTTAATAATACTGTAGCTATTTTTCTTATATTAGGGTTTTAATTAAAACTTATTGTTTTACACTCGTCATTTTTTGGCAGTAGGTTAATTTTGTTTTGTGCCATTACAATTGACACCTCTTGTCGTAATAGTTCATTATTTTGACACCTCAAGTCTCCTGACTCAAGTAATTGTAAATTGCTACATGACCAGTGTAATTTATTTTTATTGTTGTATTGTAATCTCTGTAATCACAGTCAACTTGTCCTCAGGTGAATATTTTTAATTATTATTCACACATCACGTCTCCCGACGCCATTGTCTTTTGTTGTTGCATAAAAATATTTTATTGTATTTTTTTTATTCTTAATTTTAGGTTTTGCACTGTGTTTACATATGATACCCTAGGCCTACTCTATGTTCGTTGGCTATATGACCTCTACGCCTCAGTGACCTCAAGAATATTTTGTGGACTTCTCTCACTCTGGGGATTGGAATTTGTCTTTTATTGATTTAAAGTAACTCAGTGTTTTACATCTCTGAAGATGGCTCCCAAAGTTGGAGAATTTACCTCTGCTATCTACACCCGGTCCACGTTATTGACCAAAACTCGGTTTATTAAACTGAAGACCGCTGTTGATGAGCTAGCCCAGACTGGCGAACCGCTTACTCCCGTCCAACTAAAGCAACTTGCTGCCTATGCAAATGAAATTAGGAAAAAAAAGGCTGAGTTTGAAAACCACCTCCAAAGGGCTTTGTTTATCGAAAATGATCCTATCCCTGATGATACTTTGTCACGTGATCAGGACGACATAGAGTCTTTGTTCTCTTTCATATCCGCAACCATTGAAGTATTATTACCTCCCGAAGTGCCTAACATACCCTCTGCTCTTAGTGATGCTTCAGCCGCCTCTCAAGCCCCTGTTTCTCATGTCCGCCTGCCCCAACTCGATTTGCAGAAATTTTCTGGTGACCCCCTCACTTGGACCAGTTTCATCAATTTGTTTGACACTACAATACACAGAAACGCTACCCTTTCGAGCGTGATGAAATTCCAATACCTTCTAAGCGTGCTCAGTAACGAGCCGCTTAATCTGGTGAAAAGCCTAAATCTCACAGCGGCCAACTACCTGGTGGCATATAACCTGCTGAGAGAACGTTACCACAACTCGAGAAGACTGCAATCTCTCCACCTCAACCAGCTGTTGGATTTACCCAACATAACCGCGCCACCTCTCTCAAGGGATTGGGCTCATTTGTGAATCTTTTTACGGAACATTCCCAAGCTTTAAATGCCTTGGAATGCAACGTCACCGATGACAATCCACTTTTGTCTGCTCTCCTGTTGCGCAAGATGGATAATGATCTGCGCAAAAAACTTGAAGAGTTTCGCACCTATTCCGATGAGGAAGCCTCTTCACGCTCGTTACCTGGCGTAACAGATATTATCAAATTTCTGAATTTGGAATGTTCGCAAACGGAGGATGCTAACCTTCACAGCACCTCTCACTCAAAGCCCGCGCACTCAAACCTCAAGGCCTTCGCGCCTAAAAAGGTGCACTTCCGCACTAGCGATGTCAGTATGGTCACTGCACATTCTAACCCCTCTCAACCTCCCTCTGCCGCTTCTCAAGGCAAGCCCACCTTGGCATTATGTTTTGCTTGTAACTCAAGCGGACATAAAATTTACTCTTGTGCAGCTTTCCGTGAAAAATCTCCTCATGATCGTCAGCGCATGGTAAAAGACCATAGGCGTTGTATTTCCTGTTTGGGAAACCATGACTTAAAGGAATGCCGCTCTCAAGGCGCCTGTCAAACTTGTAATAAAAGGCATCACACTTTATTACATTTTCCCACTTCTCAGGGCAAACATGCTAATTATAGCACCCCTCCTCAAAGCAATAAGCCTCCTCAACTCGCCGCTCCAATTAAGGAGATAGCCACTCATGAAGCAACACCTCACACCTCGGTGACAATGACTGCTCAGGGTCACACCAACTCGCGTATTTGGAACTCTACCGTTTTATTAGGCACAGCCTTAATAAAACTCACCTCTTCTCATGGTACAACTCATGTGTTCCGGGCTCTGATCGACTGCGGTTCAATGACGGATTTGATCACAGAACGAGCCGCACAGCTTTTAGGAGCACGTCGGTTTAAATCCGAAGTTCAACTCACGGGGCTTGGTAACCACATTACCAAAAATAAAGGTCAAACTCTTCTCAACATTGAGACACTCTCCGGCCTGTCCATCGCTTCACAACACCCCATGCTGATCCTGGATCACCTGACCACGGATCTCCCTCGAGTTCCCATCGCCCCGGAAGTCTTTCATCTCACCAGGGGCTACGTCCTCGCCGACCCTACCTTCCACCTGCCAGGCAGTGTTGATGTCGTCCTGGATGGTGCCTTATTCCCAAAACTATTCACTCATGAGAGTCATGAACTCGGACCCGGCCTACCTCACCTCTTCGGAACTCACTTTGGATATGTTGTCATGGGCTCCGCACCTTGTGACGCCTCTGCTTATCCTGCTTCACACCTCGTGACGCTTCATTCGGCATGTGACTCATCGGACCTTCACTCCTCATTACAACGCTTCTGGACACAGGAAGAACTCCCTAAATCTACTCGGAAGTCTCAAGAAGAAGAAGCTTGTGATCAACACTTCGCAGCCACTCACAGCCGGACTGAAGACGGAAGATATGTTGTCCAACTGCCCTTCAAGTCTGACCACCCTCCTATTGGTCACTCCCGTGAAATAGCCACGAAGCGACTGTCTTCCCTGGAACGGAAATTCCAGCTCCAGCCTCAACTACGTGATCTCTATGTACAATACATGAGAGATGGCGAAGCCGCTGGCCACATGACTAAAGTTCATGACCTTGAAGAAAATCTCCCTCACAACTTTCTACCGCACCATGGTATACTTAAGACCAAAGGTGACACCTTAAAACTGCGAGTTGTCTACGATGCCAGCTGCAAAACGAGCAGTGGCCACTCCCTCAATGACATTCTATTAGTAGGACCCAAATTGCAAACCAACATCAGTGACGTTTTGCTGAAATTCCGGACACACAACATTGTGTTCACGTGCGATATTCGTCAGATGTATCTGCAAATTTTAGTCCAACCTTCGGATCAGCTGTTTCAGCTAGTTTTATGGCGGGAACAGCCCTCAGACCCTCTCTCTATTTTCAAGTTGACCCGAGTCACTTTCGGAGTCAATTGCTCGCCTTTTTTGGCCATTCGGACCTTGCATCAACTGGCTAAGGACGAAGGCCGCCCCTTCCCTGAGGCCGCCCAGGTTCTGGCCACCGAGACCTATATTGACGACATAGTGTCGGGAGCAGACACCTTGGACGAAGCCAAGAAGCTTCAAGAGGACCTCATCAAGCTTTTGAAACTTGGACATTTTGAGCTCCGAAAATGGACCTCCAACTCCCCCGAACTGCTTCAGGCACTGCCCGAGGATCACCGGGACACCCCTGTCTTCTTGGAAAACCACAATGATCCTCACCTCACCATCCTGGGTCTTCGCTGGTCACCGGAGACGGATGCCTTCACTTATGACTTTAATGTCCCCCCGTCTCTCCCTACGAAACGGCACGTGCTCAGCACCATTGCCAGAATCTACGACCCTTGTGGTCACCTCGCACCTTGCATCATGCTAGCAAAATGCTACATGCAATTACTCTGGACTCAAGGTTTGCAGTGGGACGAACCCCTGACTCCTGATCTCCAAGCGAAGTGGGCCACCTTCGTGTCCACTCTCTCCTCTCTCTCTTTGGTCTCCATACCTCGGGCTCTCTGCCGCTCTCAGCATCGAAGTACATGGTTTCTGCGACGCCTCCGAAGCTGGGTTTGCCGCCGTCCTATATCTACGCTGCCAGCTCGCCAACGATGAAATTCTAGTACGTCAAGTCTTCGCCAAGACACGTGTAGCGCCACTTAAGCGAGTGACCCTTCCTCGTCTTGAGTTGTGTGCTGCTCATCTCCTAGCACAGCTGACTGCCCACTGCTGTACTATTTTTGAAGAACATCTCTCCCTCCAAAAATGTTTTCTCTGGTGCGACTCAACGGTAGCTCTGACCTGGCTGCAGACTCCCTCGTATAGGCTAAAAACCTATGTGGCAAATCGTGTTGCTCAGACTCAAGAACTCATACCTCCTTCAAGCTGGCGTTATATTCCCAGCAAGGAAAACCCAGCAGATTGTGCCTCGCGAGGAATCCTCGCCTCGGAACTGGTGGAACACCCTCTCTGGTGGACTGGACCACCATGGCTCTCCATGCCACCTTCTCATTGGCCTGACGCCACTCTTCACCCCGATACTGACACGGATATCTCAGCTTTAGAAGAGATGAAGACCACTCCCTTGGTTGTCCTCACCTCCGCTCACCAAGCTGAATGGGATCTCCTGTCCGCCTATTCCTCATGGAATAAACTCGTGCGCATCGTAGCACTCTTGCTGCGCTTCATTGGCAATTGTCGTAAATCGGCCCACCACGGCCCTCTCTCTCCCTCCGAGCTCAACAGAACTCGACTCAAGATTTTTAAACTCATCCAGGACTCTTCGTTTGCTGAGGACATCTCTGCTCTTCAACGTCAGCGGGACTGCACTACCCGACTCCAACGCCTAAAGCCTTTTCTCGACGCTGATGGACTTCTGCGCGTAGGCGGCCGACTTAGCCGCACCTCACTCTCCTCTGACGTCCGTCACCCTGTGCTTCTGCCTAAGAAACACCATATTGTGGACCGGCTCGTGGATCATTGCCACACTACTCACCTCCACTCTGGACCTCAGCTCACACAAGCCCTCCTCTCTCAGTCTGTTTGGATTGTATGTGCCCGAAGTGTGATTCGTTCACGAATTTTTAAATGTGTGACCTGTTTTAAAAATAAACCTCGCAACGTAACACCCCTGATGGGTGACCTACCCCCCTCCAGAGTGACCCCTGCTCGACCATTTTCGTCTACCGGCATGGACTACTGTGGACCCTTTATGAACAAGATGTTGACCCTTCGCTCTATCAAGCACGTAAAAGTGTATCTGTGTATTTTTGTTTGTATGGTGACCAAGGCCGTACACCTCGAAGTTGTCACGGACCTCACTACAGACGGTTTCATAGCCACCCTAACCCGTTTTGTGTCTCGCCGCGGTCTGTGTACAGATCTGTACAGTGACTGTGGTACAAACTTCATCGCTGCCGATGCCACGCTTCGTCGCCTCATCGACACTCAAGTCAACTCTACCTCTGCTCAAGAAGTGATACATCGCTTTACCGCCCCTCGTGGAATCAGCTTCCATTTTAACCCCCCCGCTGCTCCCCATCAAGGTGGATTATGGGAAAGTGCAGTGAAGTCGGCAAAATACCATTTAAAACGTGTGATGGGAGACACCATTTTAACCCTTCCCGAGTTTATAACTCTGTCAACTCAAGTGGAGGCGATGCTTAACTCTAGGCCTCTCACGCCTCTCTCAAGCGATCCCTCTGATCTGACCGCTTTGACTCCCGGTCATTTTTTGATCGGTACCACCCTGGCAGCTGTCCCTGAACGCAACGTCAGTGAAGTGCCCCTCAACCGCCTGAAACATTGGCAACTGACACAATCTTTGCACCAGCGGATTTGGCAACGCTGGAGCCTGGAATATATCCACATGCTACAACAGCGCTCAAAATGGACAAGCTCCAAGAATAACATCGAGATTGGTGACCTCGTGCTTGTGCACGCCCCCTCTGCACCCCTCACTTGGCCTCTTGCTCGAGTGACGGGTACTCACCCTGGCAAGGACGGCATCGTCCGTGTCGTGGACCTGCCGCGAAAAGACAGCCACAGTTCCAGTGCGTATCAAACTCTCGCCACGTACAGTCGTTATGTATGTCGTGGGCTTCCTCAACCTCGTGCTAGTTTATAATTTGTTATAATTGTAACAACCTCATTTGTTTATAATCGTCACCGTATATATATCTAGTTTTCCACCTCTCGCTCCGTGCAAGTGCCACTGTGGTGTGCGTGTGTGTAGCAAGATAGTGTGTGTGTGACAATCCCTGTGTCTTCGGGCTCATTCCTCTACAAGAACTTCTCTCTTCTCATAGTGCTCGTCCCGGGGTCATCACGCAGCTGTGGACTACCCAACCGACGACCAGCCAAGTGTGTGTTAGACTTTCGCCTTACATCAGCTCCAGGTACTGTCTGCTTTATATATCTATATATATCTACTTATGACATAAAACCCCTCACCGTCTTAATCGGTTAATATTAAGTGGTCCTTCGCCCCCTATGTATTTTGTGTGTACTCTATAATTAATGTGATAAAAATCTCATTCTCTCACGGTCTCCAAACACCATTTATACATTAAGTTTATTTATTTATGCATAATTTATTTTAAACAACTAGTCCATAGATTGTGTTAAACTCTCTCAATGTAGTTACCAAGTAAATATGTAAAATATCGCTTATGGTAACCGTAAATGGAAGCTATACAACATTTAAAATATAAAATTCATTTAATAAACTCAAATCCATTCATCAGAATTGGCAGCATGGGTCAGACGGACCCGGCAAAAAAATCCCAATAAACTGATAAACAGAGTTATTGACGGTTTTGTTAAAATAAATTAGTAGCTTTGTGTGTTTTCTTAACAATGAAATAGTTTTATTCTCCATAAATATACATATTTTGTTTCCTCAGCGAACAAAAACTAAGATTAGTCATAAAAACGAGGTTTTATTGCATGTAATACAGAATTCCTCTAAAAAATGGTTTTATTGCTTTTTATTCAACAAAACCCACGTAGGTAGTATCTCTGAAACCTAAATAAAATAGTTTTGTCATTTCATTATTTTAGTTAGTATACTAAAAGATTGCATTTTTCATTAAAGGTCAGGTAAACAATGTGTTTAGAGTTTTTCTTCGAATTTGCAACAAATATTAGCACTGTGTGCATTTTAGTAAGCTAAGTTACACGCTTTACAATGATTCTATGTTTTTTTTAAAAGTATAATCAGTACGATAATTTCATTTTAGTTTTGGCTTAGATAAAACATGAATCTACAGAAAATTTCAACCTCGTAGGTGTATTTGGGGGTGAGCTATATGTAAAATAAAAAACCCTCGGGTCTGTCAGACCCATGGTGCGTTAAGTTTTTTGAAGTAATGAACGACATGGAAGCTTTAACTTAGTGATGATGGATACCTTTTCCAACATAGTGTTAACATAATACTCGTATAAAACTAAACATACTATTCATTGTTAACTATATTAATACAATTATTTTAACTTTTAAAACAAAACACATTGCATCATGCTGATTTACAAATGAACTTAATACATATATTAAGCTCACATTTCTCTTTCGTTAGGGACCAAAATCAAGTTGACAAATATAATTTGATTTATCTTTACATCACTGAACGTTTAATACTTTACCTTATAATTTATGATACTTATGATTAATCATATTAAAGGGATGATTACTAATGTATTCCTCTTATTTTAAACTTTTAATGTATGTCATCATGGCGTAATACATCAAATAGGGTTTACTATTTTAAGATATGACCTACTCCTACAACTCTGAAAATCTCAGACCTTCCCTAAACTAAACTGAACTACCTTCCTAAACCATATTTGCCTATTTTTTACGTAAAAAGTAAGAGGATGTTGTGGATTTTTGGGACGCCCTATAATATACAAGGAGTATGGAAATATTGGTTACAAGTAGACTGCTGTCTCTTATGAGTCTTACGAAGCCGGTTAACTTGTTCTGTATAATTAGTGTCTGTTCTGTTTTCACAGGTAGCCAGCAGTGGTCTTCGCCTCTCTATCTCTCTTCATCCTTATCTCTCTCTGTCTCCAGCATACACTGAAGTAACTAATTTTATATTTCTGTATTAGTTCGATAAGTATTTAAAAAAATATAACTATTTTGTAGCAAACGCAAATAACCTAGCCAACAAATGATGTACTATTGTAGAAAAAACTAGTGAAAAATAAAAGTTTTTTTTATTTAATCTCTATTACACTACAAACGTTTTTAGAAAAGTGCTATTAGTGAAAAAGGCTTTCAAGGTAAAAGTGGTGTTAAACCTCTGAAATCTATGAGTATGCATTGATTTGCGTAAAACTTTTAAGTTGAGCTCAATTTACCCTCCACTTCAAAATTATATACACTACCAATATGTGCTTATTATTTTTTAGGGGTGAAAACTAGCCTTTACTGTCAAAACTTGAAAACTACAAGTAAAGAGTACACAAGATCAAAATAAAGTTCAAAAGAGTTGGATAAAATTTGTTCGATATTCTGTAACACTATTAATAATTATTTTACATAATATCTCAACTCTTAGACACCACCCCTTAAATATTATGACGAAATTGAAAAAAAAAAAAATATTAACTCACCTACATCTTCAACTATTTTATATTTCAACAGAATGTAATTAATATTTATATCTTTTATCAAGCTTAAAAAATATTTAAAGCTACTTTCCAACCCCAAAAAGTCAACCATTGCAACATCGCAACCCCTATAAACCTTCATATTTTATGAATATGAATCGATTTGCATAAAAATGTGGAAATAAGCTCAAAATATTAGCTAGTTTGAAAGTCACCCTATGTCTATAGGTGCTTATCATTTGTTGGGGGCTACACTTACCCCTTATTCTAAAAATTCAGAGTATTGAATTTTATACTCTAGCACAGGATAAAATCATATCCCAATTTGTTGTGAATATGGATAAATTTTCTAGAATATTATTTGTGATTTCTAGTAATTTTTCAACCCTCAAACTACCTCTAATAAGACTAAATAAAAAAAAAATTAATTGTTCGGAATAGTATAATATCATTGTACAATATAATTAAATTTATTAATCTATTAAAGTAATGAATTCATTACTGTAACTTTTCGATCCTTAAACTGGAAAAATGAAAACAATATGATACACAATTCTCATTCAATTTCCAGCATGTACAAATAAAACGAAAATACAAATGTTCAGTACAAAAAGCTATATTTTGTATTCCAACAGGTTTTACATACAATTTTTTCAATAACATTTTTGAATAATTTTGAAGAAAATAACATTTTTAGAGGAATTACGAAAATACTCTTAGTAGTAGGGTTTTGGCGGTTCAAATTAGTCCAAATGATGAGATTTCGTCCCGACGACGACCGAGGGTGGGGGTCCAGATCACGTGACCTTAATGAGTTTTTAATGACCTTAATGAGTTTTTAATGACCTTAATGAGTTTTTAATTGACCTTAATGAGTTTTTAATTGACCCTAATGAGTTTTTAATTAATGA
>JAQJVL010010643.1:0-11646 GCA_035578905.1 Stictocephala bisonia
ACAGTTCGCCAAATCTACGAACACACTTCGACATAATCAACGCTTACGAATACGGTATTTGAAACAGTAATAAAAAATGCCTTAGTTTTGATTTACCGAACTTATATTAAAAATGAAGAATAATCACGCCCACGCAAAATAACAGAATATGGTCGCCTAAGATGACTAATATGAACGCCGTAGTCGCAGGATGGAGAAGTTCCAAATGACTGCACAGTATTTGATGTGAACAACTTTGGGTCACAGGACGACGGTCAATACGAGAATTTCGAGAATGCCAAGGTCAGAGTCCGTCCGCCCATCCGTCTTCAGTCTATTGTCCTATAATCGCTTGTTGTCATAACGACGGTACGTCCGCCCAACTTTCTAATTTTGGCTACTTTCAAAAGTGCCTAAATAACCTGCGTTTATGGAAACATGCCGATTTAGTTAGACATGACTAACTATTTTAAATAGAAATGATACGATTGGTAATAGTTTTTCACAAACAAACGATTTTCGTAAAAATTCCCGGTAAACTTCAAAATTCATGCATAATTCACGCTTTTTTTCCCGGTAGTCGTAATTCACGCATAATTCCCGGTATTCCCGGTTTTCCCGATAGCTGGCCACCCTGTAACACAAAAAAAGTTTATAAAACCATTAAAAACAATGAAAATGCATTAAACATTGTATGTTTATTCTAAATTTTGATATAAACAATTTTAATAGGGTTTTTAGATTTTTGGTCTCTGAGACCCACCACACTAATAATGTTACTATTACTCACCACACTAACCTAGGGTTAATGAAATTCAGAAACAGTTGAATTTATATTTATACATCATATTTTATATTTTTATGAGTACAGTACCAACATTTAAGAAAACTTATACTTCCCAGATAACATCAGCATTATACATATATATATATATATATATATATATATATATATATATATATATACACACACACACACATATATACATATATCCATACACACATATATTTTGTTTTATAAAAAGCATAATATAAACAATTTAAATGAAAAAATTTTAAGTTCAAAAACAAGGTCAATATGAATATCAAACAAAATTCTCATCCGTACTTTCATTCTCGCTAAGGAAAAAACCCGGCGCGGCACGAAGACCAGCTGGCGGCTGGTAGCCCTCACTCCACATTGTCAGGCCGTCAAAGCTCTGTCCCTGCCGGTCCAGAAGCGCCACCGAGCATTTCACCCAACATTCATTCTACTTTCACACATTCAACAATCATCCATAGTACAACTATACTTAATCTACAAACAAGAAATTTACACTTTGTTGGTTAAATAACCAGTCTAACAACTTTCGACTAAACTGTTTTACGTTATTTAAATTCCTTATATTTATTGGTACTCTATTAAACAGTTTAGGGCCTAAGTATAAGAATGATCGTTTGACAATCATCTTATTGACTTTTGGTAGTCTAAACTTCCCTTGTAAAACGTTTCTTGTTGTGTAATATAGATTGTCACTACCTTGGTTCCCACTTCTTACATAAAATAATTTTAAAACTTTATATACAAAAAGGTGCTGTAGTGGCAAGACCCTAATTTGCTCATATAACGGGAAAGAGCTGTCTCTTAATTTCTTTTTCAATATAATTCTTATAAAAAAGTTTTGTGTTACCCTCAGTCTGTCAAAGGAGCAAACCTAACAACATTTCTCTTCCAATTTTCTTCATGTTTTACCTTTCTTCTATTACTAGTACTAGGTCCATCTTTAAATCTTAATTCAAATAAAATTATTAAACTAGAACAATGTTAATGTAGAATAAAATAGCCTCAATAAACATCAATAGTTAATGTAGATTTATTGTAGACATCTGATCTGACAAGACGAGCTAGTAACTACCACACAGCAGCGGATATTAGACAGTGCTGTCAACAAAAACATTCTAAGTCATTGACATAGAACCGTTTAGTTTCCAATCTAATATACTGTGGTCTACACACAAGGAGAGGTTTGACTCTTTTAGCATACATAGACGTAATTCTTTTCACAAATTATTTTCCAACAAAATATCGAAAATGGGAAAAAATTGACTTAGAACGTTTTTGTTTACACTGATTAAAGATATATTATGATAGTATGCATTGTGATCCTGCATATGATGCATAGTATATGATGTGCTACGCTTTGATTTGGCCATGTAGTGAAACTGGTTGACACATAGATATGCCAAATAAGGTGAGCGTCAAACTAAAATACGAAAGACTGTTACTATGCAAGAACACATTTTATATAGAATCTCAGTCCAAGAAAATGGTCCTGCAGGTGACTTCAATCCATTAACATATTGTGAAAAACTTACTCAGCAACTTTTTGTGGACTATTACTGCCATATGAAGGAGATAGACTGAAGTACATGCGAAGGGAACAAACTAAATTGTTCTGCTAAGCCTAGAAACATACATGGGCTTAACAGATGCTTTATGTGTGAGGGCTGAGAATGAAAAGTTGAGAGTAGATCGGATTGTGGTTCTGCCTACATCTTTTATTGGGAATCCAAGAAATATGATGCAGAATTACCAAGATGGTATGGCATTAGTGAGAAAGTTTGGCAAGCCAGACCTCTTCATAACTTTTACTTGCAATCCTACATGTTCTGAAATAACTGATAATATTAATTCTTGGGGGACACCAAATAATAGGCCAGACATTGAGGTAAGAGTTTTTCATGCTAAAGTGGAATAATTGATAAGATTAATTTGTAAAGTGAAAATCTTTGGAGCAGTAAAAGCGTTTTTGTACACTGTGGAATTCTAAAAACATGCACTGTGCATGAAGAAAGGACTAAAACAACATTACGCAATGGTCTAACGCATAATGAGTTTGTAGCTCTGCTGCAAAGATTAATTGTTGAAGAAATCAATTGTGAAAACATCCGAGCAGTCCATAAGAGTTCTTTTTAAGAATAGATTGTACAAATACCTCAAAGTGTAACAAAACCTATAAATTAAGAAAGAGTATGAATATAGTAAAAATATAAAAATTATCCCTCATAACATCCCGCATCTTATTTTTAGACTTACTTCAGCCATGGATGAGGAAAACCTAACATAGTTGCTTTAAGTGAAATTAATGTTAAAGAAGATGATATTAATCAAGTAAAATTATCAGAGTATAATTTAGTTAGTCACTTTTCTAGAAAGAACAACAATGGTGGGGGGAATACTTATTTTTGTTGATCAAATTTTAAAGAGTAACAAATTATTTGTTGAAAGAATACAGGAACTAATCGCAGAAAAAATATTTGAATGCTGTATTGTTCAAGTAAAAACAGATTTTAATCTCATAACAGAAGGAAACAAAAGAAAATATAAATTGCTATCCACTTTATAGGCGAAGAGATAATGCACAACCATAACTAAACTGATTCACAAAATGTTGATTACAAAAATGATGCTCCCAAGGAAGCATTAATCAAAGCAGAGTTACGTAACAAGAATAATTGTCAGGAAAACACCCCCACTTATTACAATATCTTTAATTGTTACACATCAGTTATACAGAGTATTTCAGAACTCTCTACCAATAATTTAAGGCATTGTTTCTGGCCGTAAAGTAAACTTCACACAGAATCCATGTTTTTTCTTTCTTTTTTTTATTTTGCATACAGTTTTATAATAATTAAGAAAACCTAAAAAATAATTTTTATCAATTTTTTCAAAATTCTAACAAAATGGTGGCGATTTAAAATGCTTGTCACAGAAAAAGAAACACAGGTTGCATTCAATAGTGCACTGAATGTGTCGAGTAGTTAGTTCTCCAGTTCACCGTGGGGATGGTAGGACCAGCACATTGTTAGTATCTCCTTCTATTCCCCTCCTCCCTAATAAATTTAATAATTATTTTAAAATATTTATATTAGATGTAATCTATTTATAATTACCACAGTGGTGTTTGCTGTGGCCATAAAACTGTCTTTTTCTCTGCGATACTTGTCCAGCAATACTTTTCTAACTGTACAAAATTGTATGTGAACAATTGTTTTTTGACATTATTTTAAGAAATCTAAGACATTTTCTCTAGATCTTTGTAAATCCCTTTGTTTTGAGGATGGTAAACATTGTTTACCAAAATTGATCAGCATAATACTTGTACATTTTGTTATCTATATTTATAAAAGAGGATGTTTACATACATATATATATATATATGTTTGAAGTTTATGCGCTGCCAAACCATCCAACCGATCGCCATGAAACTTTAGGATGTTGTCCTGTATACTCCTGAGATGGTTTCTGTGAAGTTTGATGCAGATCCGTCCACAGGGTCCCGCCCCACGGGCTCCTAAAGATCCCATGTTATTCAAATGGAGAATCTGAATTGTTTAAAAAAAACATATGACTGTGTGGTTTAATGTAGTTTCACATGCCATAAGCAGATTGAAGTTCTCACAACAACAGTACTGTATATGTTTTGATTTATTGTAGTTCAACATTTCACCTTGAGAGTGTAGTACATACTACTTTTACTTGATCAGGTGATCTGTATTTGGTGTTAACCTTTTTTCTTCGGTAATTAAAACATGTGGTGAAACGTGAAAATAAAAAATAAATAATTATTTGTTTGCAGTTTACTTTTAACGAAAATGAAAGGCAAGACAACGTCTGCCGGGTTCAGCTAGTACTGTAATAAATTTGTGTGATGTTTGTTTGATTTGTATTTCTAACAACACATTATCAAGGAAACTTATCAAGGAATTATTCATTCATTCATTATCAGTAAGAGGTCAATCTCAAGATATGGGCAAATATGAAGGGTGAATGAGTGTGATGAGTGCAGATGAACATGTGTTGTAATTGTTACTTAGGTCGACTATTCCTCAGAATGAGCTATTTATCAATACCCCAATAGCTAGGGCAACTAAGGGACCTACAGCTTTACGTGAAATCTGAATCATTAAACAAATTTAATGATAATTCATTTTTAAGACTTACCACAGATTAACCCTTCATACGCAACATTAAAATTTTTTAAATCCACTTTAACACTTATATAAATTTATTTAAAAAATGTTTAGTCCTTCAAAGTTAATTTTTTGTATCTATACAAACACGCAATTACTAAACAAAGAATTTATCACAATAATAAACATACACGACTACAGAGTTATAACCTCCAAAAACAACTGATCACACGCTGTTTACTTGGCTCGAAAATGTCCACTTACAGTGTAGTGCTGCCTCATAAGATGCGCACGCAACAGGTAATTAGGACTTATGAGTCATCTGCAAGCTGATAATGTATCATTAATTTTCTATGCCAACATGCTACTGATACATTTTCAGAATGCTCTGCTCTATCTAGATGTATATGTTTTATTAAAATACTGTCACTATTTGATAACTTATAGGCCAAAAACTCAGTTAAATACATAAGAAAATGAAAAAAAAAATCATATTTTAGGCTGTACAGTAGATACAAAATATGAAATGTTTTCTTGTTTTGACCTAAGGAATTATTTTCCGAAGTTTGTCAGGGTTGTCATGAATCAACCTTATAAAATAGTATATATATAAAATTATTTTATAATTCTTTTTTAAATCTGACATCAGACATAATATTGCAGTGTTGCCAAATCTGACAGGCCATTACTATGTTCTAATTATTTTTGGACTGGGTAACATTCTCAAGAAATCTGAAATTTGTATTGCTGGATCAAAATTTGAATTAGCAAGAAAACAATGACTGGAAAAGTACTTGTTTAATTAATTATTAAGATTAAATTGTTGGTAGAGTTTTGATATAAAACAAATTTAAAATACAATAATTTTTATTAAGGAATTCAGAAAAGTCAGCAGTTGAGTACAAAAGAGTACATTTCAAATTGGAATGTATCTTATTTTTATACATCAGTGTATAGCAAAGAAAATAATGTATAGAAATAATAATGTTTTAGTTTACCTTTTTCTGTCGTAACAGTTCTTCAACTACATTACTGCTGTGTAAATTTCAAATCATATAGCTTCATCACCAAGCTTCCAAAAACGTCACTGTTTAAAACATTAAAACACTACAATTATAAAACATTTAAATATATTAAAACATGAGTACAGCACATTTGCCGGCTTCAGTTGGTGTCTATCGCCGGCCGGAAAATGTGCTGTACTCATGTTTTTAATATATTTAAATGTTTTATAATTTTAGTGTTTTAATATTATAAACAGTGATGTTTTTGGAAGCCTGATGATGAAGCTTTAATGCTTTGAAATTTACATAGCAGTAATGTAATTAAAGAACTGTTTCGACATAAAAAGGTAAACTAAACCAGTATTATTTCTATAATATAACAGTTCTGGAGGCTAATAAAACAAAATGAATAAATAATGTATACTGCATTAAAATGTATTTTAAGTAAACCAATATAGTAAATTGAAAACAAATATTAGCTTAACTCATAGTAAATCGAATTGTCTGCATTGAATTGATATAATAGCAGCTGACAGATTCATCAGGGACGAATAACTACAGGTTTCTTCTGAAACAATAAAAAATGTTGAACATAATAAGGGTGTGTGAAGAATAAACAAGGAACAAAGTTATTGTTCAATCAATAGCAAAATCATTTTTAAATGTCTCAAGACCTAAACAGAACTTTTTTCAAGTTCGATGATCATCGAGTATTAAAAAGTGTGTTATGCATTTTTTGATCCCAACAAAAAGAATAAATAGATTAATATATCTGATTTTTGAATTAGGCTGACTTATTCATAATCAATATATTTTATTACAATCACATTTTTTGGTTATTTTCCGTTAATTCACTACCATAACTATAACTTAAGTTAACTACAACTTAAAAAATATTTTCTAAGCGAAAATGATAAAAAAGCTAACTTGTATAATATAACCAAATTAATCCAAAAATAACATAACATAAATAAACCTAAAATAACCTCACCAAACCTAACATAACCTAACCAAACTAGTGGCAGTGAATTGACGGAAAAGGTCCCATTTTTTATTATTAGTTTAGACCTCGATATTTCTGATTTCTAGTGGTCGAGTCTTCATAAAAATAAACAATAATGTGAAAATAAACATCATTGTCATGTTTTTTAACACAGATTTAAGTGATTCTATAATTATTTTTAGAAACATCTGTTAACATTGGCATTGACATAACTATGGGGGGGGGGGGATGAGGAGGGGAAGAACTACACAAAAATTTGTCTAGCAGCAAAAACCTTGATTATTTCAATACAGTATTGAAATAAAATATCCTAGTTTTAATTGGCAAGCTTATTTAGAGTAATAGTATGGTTGTGTTATCAATAACAAATCAACATTCAACAAATGCCATTAATCTTCTGGTCGATGATGATATCACTTAAAAATGATGAGCGATTTTTAAGCAATTTATATCGTTTTCTTAAAACAATTTGTTCTAAGACTTATGTTGTATATAATTTTTATTCTAAAATCATACTTTATCTAGTTCTGAAATAATTTTCAACACTACATTTTTATAAAAAATGTATGTATTGAAAACTGAAGTGTCAAAATAAAAAAAATAAAAAACTGTGATGCCATAAAAGTTTATTATGATAGCATTAAATCAAAATTCCAAAATATACAACATGTTCCAAATTTTATTTAGAATAGAAATAATGTCACATATAAACTATTTACAACAATATCCAACACTCATTAAGCTAATATATACATTCACTCGTTCCGTATGCAGATTTGTATTTATATAGATACCCCTTCATAAACTGAGCAAAAAATAATTTTTATAACAAACAGTAGTTCACAAATAAATATTGACTGAATAAAACACACAGTTATGGGTTGTTTTCAAATATCAATGGACAATAAGACAAAACTATGCAATATTTTATAAACCTTTTTTAACTCTTTGAGGAAAAAAAAAACCACAACTGCTAACTCTTTTTACTTTCCTCAAATTTTAAGTGTGACATGCAAAATATTTAGGCTGAAAATTTGGAGATACATAAGTCTTTATAAATTTATTTATAAAATTTGTTCTAATAAAGAAACAAGGGTACTTCTTTGGCCAAAATGTTTTTAATTGAGTACTTTATCAGAATAAATGTCCAAAAAGCCATCTCATAATTTTTAAATATTTACATTTTGTCATAAAAAAGTTCATTTTGTTTTAAACATTTATTTATTATTATTTTTGTTGCACGCTTACAGCTATAAACAAAAAATATTTTACAAGTGGGAAACTGTGTTATTGAAGTGGGAAACTTAAACACCCACAAACAAAGAAAAAAACAACAATCGGATTGAAATTAAAAAAAAATTATAACATGAAATATTTTGTTAATATTCGTCTGTTAAAATTACCTCTCTGTCTATTGTTGTCAGTTCTTTTCATTGATGTTATTATTCCAACAGCTGGCTCCAGACATAAAAAAAAAAGAATTCTCTAACGTCTGCATATCATCCCAAAGAGGTACAAGTTATCGTAAGCAGTAAATTGGATCTTATATGTAACAAACTTTGAATTACGGGATATTGTCATTTGGTCCTCAACGTGAAATTTAGTAATGACCATATTTCGTCATTCAGTACTCAAGAGAAAAACGTAAATGTCGAGATATAGTCTGAATCCGGTAGTACAATAAAAATATTTTGTAGCTGAAGACGACAAAGGTACATTAACCTTATTATTTGTTAGATATATAAGCTCAGCAGGCTTTAACAATGAATAAACATTTTCAAATGTCTCCAGGTTTTCCCTATTGCTGGACACCCTGACAAAATCTAAGCCTCAACAAGTTATGCAAAACTTGTCGGTGAGGTCCTATAGTAAACAAGAAAGACAAAAACGCAGTATAAAAAATACATGCATATATATATATATATATTTCAATATTATTTATTAGTAATTATTGGGCAGTATAGGGCAGGCACCTATTTTCAAAAATAAAAGTACAACTTATAATATGACATAACTATGCATTACAATAGAAGGTATAAATACAATAATTGCGGAATGTGGCTAAAACAAAAATGCTAGGTGAAAGTTTGTAGATAATTTTATTCTGTTTGCCAAAATATTCCTGTTCTCTAATCTACGCCCTATTCCCTCAACAACACTTAGATCGGCAATGGGTGAAGTGTAATGTTGTACTGTAAACAAAACAAAGAGATATAACCCTAGCATTTTCTTACTGTAAGAGAAAGACATAGGGTCTCATTGGAGCCTGCTGTTCCTGACAAGCAAAAGAGTAAGGCGTATAACTTTGACTCTATGTGTCCAATAAATAACATTTTCAGGATCCTTGAAATGTAGGTGCAGTTCTGAGCTGGTCACCACCCAGCTCAACCTTAAAAACTTCAATTACTGCCATCCGGGTACTCCAATTGAACTTATAATGAACTCTATCACAAAGTCAGGGAGTTTGAAAGAACTCTCAAAAAAAGACTATGTGGTTATTATAGGTGAAACCAATAATATTATTAGTAGAAACACCTCAAATTTTAAACAATTTCTTACACTTAATAAAGAGTATTTAGAGAAACACAAAGACAAGTTCAAGCATACAAATCTAATAATGTCTACAATACCATACACGTATTATTTGGGTTCTGAGTCTCGAAAAAATTAATGAAAGAAAAAACTTAGAAATCAGACATGTAGTTTATAACAACTTCCACATTAAGCTTCTAGATTTGTATACTCTTCAGAGATGTTACCACACTTAGTATGGTCTCCACATAAACAAGAAGGGAAAGTTTTACATCTGTAAACAAATATTTAAATTGGCAAAAAAACTGTCTCAACATCCATTGAAAAGTCCACCAATTGCAAAGCCAGCTGGTACAACCCCGCTCAGATCAAATAAAAGCATTGCCATTTCAAAATGCTCCAATAATGAGAAAACTACAGAATTATTTCTTACTGAGCGAGAGAAATCCTATTGAAACGGACATGCTGAAAGTTATAGATAGTTTACAGGACAATGCAAATGTTACCTTCCTCAATGTATTTCAGCAGATTTCAATGATCACAGACAGATGAATAGAGGAGTAGCTGTCGCTTTGGGCGGCCGAAACTCTTGGACCTTGTTAGTAGTTATGTTACTTTGCAGTGCAGTGCCTCTGTGTATGGGCTAGTAACCACGAAAACTTACAACAGTAAGCCCACTGAAGAGAATAAAGCCTTCAATGACTTAATTTAAGATCTTAAAGTATGGGGGTATAAAAAACTTGTATGTTCTCCCATGGGTTGTATGAGCGACAAAATCTCCTCTCAGATTTTTGCAAGAAACATTGTACATTTACAAAACAGTACTGGAGCCTGTGTTGACATCATTGTGCATGAAGAAAGGACTACAAGAACTTTACGCAATGGACTAAAGCATAATGAGTTTGTAGCTCTGCTGCAAAGATTAATTGTTGAAGAAATGAACTGTGAAAACATCCGAGCAGTCCATAAGAGTTGTAACAAAACCTATAAATTAAGAAAGAGTATGAATATAGTAAATTATATAAAAATTATCTGTCATAACATTCCGCATCTAATTCTTAGACTTGACTTACCCACCCGCCTGCCCATACACGTACAGTGGTATTGACCCACCCGCCCTCCCATACACGTACTATGGTACTGACCCACCCGCCCGCCCATACACGTACAGTGGTGTTGACATACCCGCCCGCCCATACAAGTACAGTGGTGTTGACCCACCCGCCCGCCCATACACGTACAGTGGTGATGACCCACCCGCCCGCCCATACACGTACAGTGGTATTGAAACACCCGCCCGCCCATACATGTACAGTGGTATTGACCCACCCGCCCGCCCATACATGTACAGTGGTGTGTCAAGGATGAGGAAAAACCTAACATAGTTGCTTTATAAGTGAAATTAATGTTAAAGAAGATGATATTAATCAAGTAAAATTATCAGGGTATAATTTAGTTAGTCACTTTTCTAGAAAGAACAACAATGGTGGGGGGAATACTTATTTTTGTTGATCAAATTTTAAAGTGTAACAAATTATTTGTTGAAAGAATACAGGAACTAATGGCAGAAAAAATATTTGAATGCTGTATTGTTCAAGTAAAAACAGATTTTAATCTCATAACATGCCGTTTTTGGTGGGTTTCCCCACAAGATTTACTGAAAAGGGTCAGAATGGAATAAATAACTTCCTTACAAATATAAAAAGCAATAAAATTTAAGTATCTGGTTTGATTGCTGAGCTCTCTGACCATGATGCTCAAATACTAGAGATCATGTACTGCCCTGTCAATAATGTAGATCTTAAAATTTATTTATTTATTAATTTTAAGTGTACAAACAAGGTGTCCAGTAAACCTCCTTAAACAAATTCCCTGACTTTTCCCTGGCCGATCTCTGATTTCATACAAAATTTCCCAGACCCCAAATTGACATAGTTACATATACGTCTATTTAACTTAATTTAGTAATGTTATGTACTACCATACATTATGTTATTTACAGTCAATTAACTTACAATTATTAATTACAGAAATATCAATATTTCACAAATATATTTTTATTGATAACCGTAATAATTTAATTCAAACTATTACCTACAATAATTATTCTTTTTAACTACTTTATAAAATTAAAGATAGAATTTAAAAAAATATTTATAATTAGCCTTAGTA
>JAQJVL010010644.1:0-11645 GCA_035578905.1 Stictocephala bisonia
GTATTGGGGGCTTTGGGGTGTGAGTTTGTTGAGGCAATTTCGGCTAGTTCTAATGCATAATTAAACTTTTTATTTTTAAAGTTATCTGTCTTGGGTTTGCCATGGATTTTTTTGTATTCACTGTATAGACACATATCACCCTGTTTAATGAGAGCGGTGGTGTTATCCCCAAAAAAAGTTACTTTGTACTTTACAGTTGTTTCACTGTTTATAATTTCTGTTATTTCCGCAGGCCAATAGGGCCAGCCTTTTATTTTGGCAAAGACCAAACAGCCTTCCCAGCACAGCGTGTTGCAATCAGATGCCATAATTAAGCTCAGATTAATTAAAGAAAAAGTCAGGTTGTAAGGTTAAAACTGTTTTTTATAAAGAGGTTTGGCAGGCTCCTCTTGGTTTTAGACAATAAAAGTCAAAATGGTGTTGTAACTGTTTTTTAAAAAGAGGTTTGACAGGCTCCTCTTGGTTTTAGACAATAAAAGTAGAAATGGTGTTGTAACTGTTTTTTATAAAGAGGTTTGTCAGGCTCCTCTTGGTTATAGACAATGAAAGTCAAAATGGTGTTGTAACTGTTGTTTATAAAGAGGTTTGGCAGACTCCTCTTGGTCAGTTATTAGTGCGTAGTCAAATGGTTATATAATGCTTTAATTATAATAAAGGACAAAAAGATTGTCGATTATTTATATAACTTATGTCTGATTAAATGACAATCCTATTGTCATAAAAGTAAATGTAGATTCAGTTTTTTAAGCTGGGTTTGGCTGGTTCCTATTGTCATAAAATAATTGATTTTGATTTAAGATGAACCAAAGCCCATGTCAAATGTAAACAATAATGCAGCTGTGCTGGAGTCACAGAATACAGTGCAAGAAAATATTGCAAAGGTGACTGGTTTGAAATGTCTGTGGCTCAGGTCAGTGCTGCAGAGTCAGCAGGTGTCAGGTTCAATATGGCACACATTCACTACTTGTTGACTGTGTTGCTGTTCATTTGGCAACTGTTAGATTATACATTGTGCTATGATGTCACTTAATGTTGAGTTGTCAATGACGTCACGAGCAGTAGAATTTGATGTAACAGTTTTCTTTAAGATTGTTTATTATTGAAGAGCTTATTGAAAGTTGTCATTATCTTGTAAAAGTTTATAAAAAGTTGTTAATTGCTTCAAGTTTAATAGTACTTTATATCCATAAAGCAGCTCATAAGTAAGTGCCAGCTTGGCTGCTTTGCTAATAGTGAAATAAGCTTGTTCTGAGGTTGTGAAAAACTTCTTATTTATAAAAGATTATGTGGACTTACAGTTGTTCTTCGTCCTTGTAAGTAATTTAGTAGAGTATTGTTGGTTTATCCACTAAAAAACTTCACTAAAAGGGGGAGCACTTTACAATATGTGTTGAGTGTCCGCCATCTTGGTCTTGGTTGTAACTGACAGAAATACAGAATGCTTTGAATAATAAATGTGATTTTTCTGTTATTTATGGAAGGATTTGTAATAACAAAGACCTGTTGGGATTTTTTTGTTACACTTTTTATTGAGATTTTTGTTGGGATGTAATTTTGTTAGGTTTTACATTTTTGAGTTATTTAAAGTTAAAAAATTCAAAAACCCGCCATTTTGTAAAATTGTATTTACAACATGAAAAAACCGTTAATAACTACTGTGTAACAATTTGTAGTACTGTAACATTAGCAGTTCTTGAATTAACATTTTTACTAAAATAAACAGCAAGACAGAAAGAAGAATTAAGAAATACACAAAACAAAGCATTTTGGGACCTAAGTTTAAAATAAATATTTTGTTGGTTTTGACTTAAGGACCCATATCCTAATTTTTGGGAACGTAGTTTAGGAACACCCTGTATGTGAGTTTTACAAAAGAATTTACATTTAAAACAGACAATGTACTTAATGGAAATATTGTATTCTCTTTTCAAAATTTATTACATAATGACAGTAATTAAAATTTAATGCCACATTGTAAGAGAGTAAGAACAGTTCAAATTAAGTGTTGTTTTAGATGATAATTTAATACAATTCAATGAAATTAAATATTACTTGATTTATTACAATTAATTAGAAAACTATATAAAACATTATTTTAACCCGGGAGGGGTCGCGCGGCTAAAACTCACGCGAGAGGTCGCGCTGGGTGTTTTAGACCAAGGTCAATAAATTATCTTTGAAACTGACAAAAAATCTTTTATATAAGCACTAACATGTAAAGTGACATATGTGAGAGTCGAACAAGTACATTTTATTACAATAAATTTGAAATATTTTTGTATTTAAAAAATTAAAATACAAAAATGACATAATAGTGGATTACAATAATAACTCAGCTAAAATCATTTTTAGTATGTCCTAATATAATGAAGTAATATTTACATAATTAATAAAACACTATTTTATCACCTACAATACGAATATAGCCCTAAATGTATCTGTAAACCTGAACAGTATGTTGCAAAAACTAATAAACAATTTACAAAGAAACATGATTATGTTAATTAGTATGTAGCCTAATATTACATTGTATTAAGATAAAATCATATATTGAAATATTAAACAATATTAAAATAGAAATATAACAAGTATTTACAAAACCTACAATACAATAAAACCAAATAAATGTATACCTACTTACATAGCAAATACACTATTTGCTAAATGACGTACCGGTACGGTGACAGTTCAGTCATCTTCTGACTCTGAAATAGTGTTTTCATTAGCACATGTAACACAATATGAAACTGTATGCTCCTTACATATGAAGCTATTACACTTTTGACACTTGGATTTTGTCTTCCGGTGTTTTCTCCAACCACAGAGTCCGCATCTTCTGGGACCTTCTACGTGTTCAGTAGGCTGTCTCCTTTCTTCTTCCAAACCCAGCATGTCATGAATACTCCTTTTCAATTGTCTCGGGAGATTTTGCTGGTGATGGCGATCCATTAAATGTCCACGACATAGTTCTTGTGCCAGCTCCTTAAGATATTTACGCCTGACAAGATCAAACTGACCAGCTTTATGTTTATAAACTATGAAGCTGTTCAAACCAATTATGTTGAGTAGGCTGAAGAAGAGGGTAAGGGGCCAATGGTTACTGGTCCTTGAGACAGAATACCTAGCCTTGTATTCATCAGCTACATCAACCCCTCCTTTGGTAGAATTATAAAAGGTTAGTATGTAGGGTTTGTTTGCTTCTTCTGATTCAGGGTCGATTTCATCTGTGCTGTGCATAGTTGAGAGTAACAATACTATTTTGTTTTTTTTTTTGGACAGTATGATAATAATGTTTTACTATCCCTAAAAGCAAACATTGATGAAGTAACTGGTCGGGATTTTGTATTTATAAATTCTGGTGGTATCTCTTTTTTATTCTTCCTTAGTGTACCAACTAACGTCAACTGATGATTTTGCAGTAGTGAATCTGCTAATGGTAGAGATGTGTACCAATTATCAGTAGTAATGTTCCTTCTAGTGCCACTAACGGGTTGAACAAGCCGGGATACAATTGCTAGTCCTGAATTGTCTACTTTGTAAGGTCCCTCTGGCTGCTTAACAGCGTACACCTCCATATTCATAGTATAGAATGTCTTAGCACAGGTCAAAGAAAATATTTTTATACCATACTTTGCTGGCTTGTTTTTGATATATTGTTTGAAGGGGCACCGTCCTCTGAATGACTCTAACATTTCATCCACGGTTAGATACTCACTAACAGAGAAGTTTACTTTGCATTTTTCAACCAACTGTTCAAATAATTCACGAATTGGTGCGAGTTTGTCATGTTGTTTTCGTTGTTGCCTTGTTGTGGCGTCATCAAACCTTATTGTTCTTATAAGAAACTTAAATCTGCGGAGATTCATGCAAGTGGAAAAGAATGGAACACCTGTACCATCAGTCAGCCATAAATCATACAAATTTAGATGTGCCGCCCGTAGTAAACCACCAATGTAGAGAAGGCCTATAAAGGCACATATTTCTGTTGATGTGGTACATCTTGCATCTCGTTCACGAGTGTAGTTCGGGCGTACTTTGTCAATTCGTTGATTTGTGTACTTTACTATGTTATCAAGGATTTCATCTGAAAAAATAATTTCCAGGAAGCAGCTGGTGACTCTATGTCCAATTCCCCGGGAGTCTCCTAACTAAGTTGTAGTCAGCTGTACGTCTTGTTCGAGGAGGACAGTGTATGTTCCACTTCGTGATTTTATCCCTACCAGTATACTCAGGTCCCCCAACGAAAACAGGTGTTTCCTCTTCATTCCCAGACTGATCTGATTCCGAATCATCTTCCTGCACTTCTAAACTGTCTACATCATCATCATCTGATTCTAACTGATCAATATGTTCTACTATACGTTCATCTAAAAATAACTGACGTTTCACTGCACCAGGATTTTCCACCCTTTTCTTCTGCTCTACTATCCTCTTTTTCTATACTCAATAAAAGTCTTAATAGTCTTTGCTCTTCAATTTCGTTCATTTTATAACAATATAAAAAAAAAAAGTTACACTGAGAACAAGAATAAAAATAATAATACAAAAACTATTTACAGAGACTAATAACTACTTTAAAATACTATTAACTCGATAATGAATCATAAAAACACGTTAAAACTTTAAATATTCACAAAACAATTCACTATGAAGGGTATAAAATAGATCACACTTTATGAGTTGCACGGGGTGAAAACGACCACTAACCAGAAACGCTATGAGTCGCACGGGGTGTAACAGACCAGTAACGAAACCAACGCTTGAACACAGCTTACTGAGGAGGGAGGGGGATGCATGTGGAACGTAGTTCGGTAGTGGACGAGTCCAATTAAAGGTACTGAGAGGTGGGAGCTTGCCCATTTTCTAGGTCAGGAAATATAACAACGAAACAATTATACCTGGTCTGAATGACCAGGCGCGACCCCTCCCGGGTTAAGCAACTGTGTTAAATGTTCTTATTAACATATTGATTTTCAGGGTTTTTCCAAGTATAATGGTATTAAAAGACTTAATATTACATGACAATAATTCTAAAAAACATACAATTAAAATGATAATAACATTAATAAAATTCATTTCAGACATATGCCAATCTCGTACTCAATTTCAACCGCTGGGAAACTAGTACGACAGTTCATCGCCACATAGTAGCACAATGCAGGCAGCAATGCAAAACTCTTAATTCAAGTGTTTAATCCCAATAGCAGAGCAACGAGAGTTGGAAGAGGCAACCATAATTATTGTCATCGTCCTGCAAAATCTCAATAAAGCACGCACACGGTCATGTAATAAGTGCTGGGATTTTTTGGCCGCTGAAACAATACACACACATGATGTTTGCCACTTCAATAAGATGAACTGCAAATGTGAGTTCACAAGAAATAAGGGTGTATACATTAACAGAACTTTAAATACTATATTACAAAAATGCTGTAGAATTAGTTAGGCACAGGTGAATCGAATTCTATACTACTACTTCAAACCACCTCAGAACTTTCAACCGAGAGAGAATAAAACTTCTAACTGGATCATCCACTCTAAAAGGACCCATGATAAGTTTAGCAATCTTGATGTAATGTAAATATACATACAGACCATTGCCTTATGTAAAACTGTTTTAAATGTGATGTGAATGATGATTGTGTAATCTTTATAAATATACGAATAAGCATATTCATAAGTTATTATCATTTATTCTGTCAATCATTTATACCAATTAATAAATATGGAGTGTTTTGTATGTTGTATGGTACTTTATTTCTTGAAGACCATATATGTAAAGAATAACTTATAAATATACTAACTTGAACAAGATGGCACTCAGAAAACCTTGGAGAAAGAGATGAACAAACATAAAAGAGCTACCACACAAGTGAGATATAAAAATTGTAAATTACCAAGTGATAATAAAAATTCCAAGATAGGATTTTGGAATATTTTTATTTTTCCTTAATCCATGGATTATATAATTGGTAGTTAATTGCAGGGAATAGTAAAATTTGACCAATACTTGTTTAAAATAATGTAAACTGCATGGTTTTTTGCACTCCTCCAGTGATTCATTTCAATAGTTATATTATACTACAAGTACATATAAACTTACTTGGCCTTTAAAAATATATCCAAGGTTCCTGGCTACTCTCTTGGCAGCCTCCTCACCCCCATGGATCTTTGCTACCCACTGGTTGGTGAAAATTTTGGTTTCTATTTGTACTATAGCTTGAATTAAGATGCACAACACACTTATATGCCAAAACATGGTTCTATCCAAGCTTCTTCTGTACGGTACTAAAAGAAAATGGTTTTAAAAATTTAAAAAGAAAATGTAATTCATATCTGAGAGATATCTTATTCTTTACACTGATGTTTAAGAAAGGTTTTATAAGAGTCAAATATGTATTTAACTTTTCATAAAATACAGACAAGATAGAATAGGATTGACTAAGACATTATGAAATTTACAATATTAATATTAAATTTCATTTTTGTTGGCCCATGTCAAATTGAAAAGAACTTAATTTACATGATTATGGCGAAGAACGTGTAATCCAAGAACATATGAAAATAGTGCTATTACCATCTTTTGTTCTAGACTGAACGGTTTTGATTTTTTGTATTGTTTAGCAAAAGCCCATTCTAACTGTTCAAATGAAGTTATTTCATCAAATGACTTACAAATAAATAAATATATATACTTTTTTTTAATTAAAACTGTAGTATGTTGTATAAAAACCGATACACCGGTTCCATAAAATATAAATTTATAGAGAAGCTTAATGGGTAAATTATTAATAAACGATAAAAACAGTAAAGATTCTAGAACTAAACCTTGAAGAACTTCCTTTATAGAAACTACAGAACTGAAACTGGCCAGTGTTTAGACTGACTGGTTTCATGTTCCCAAGACCTATGAGTAGCTATCCAAGAGCTGCTACGGACTGCTTGTTGAAGTTTGATATTTTCATCATATTCATGTCTATGAAAAGTAAAGATAGGCTATTTATATAAATAAAAAATATAGGCACAAATGACAATATATGAATCATTTTGAGGATATATCCATAACACTCAATGGTACTTTGAAAGTACCCTTGAAAGAATTATAAAGAAAACAATGGTAAAATGTATTCAGTTTTAAATTATTGCTAACATACCCGTCAGATTAATAGGGAATAAATGCGGTACTCAATATGAATTAAAAAACATGGATGAAATCCGTTTGACTGAAGAGTACACCTGTTCCAATCATGTTTGACAGCTGACAGTTGATACAACTGCTTCTCTTGACTGTAGTTCATAGCTTTGCTTAAGATGACTGTAAAGTGAAAATATGCCTCAACATTGACAATCACAGTTTCTATGTCAAGCATTCACAATGATCTGTTGTAGAAAAACTGCTATGATTTTAGTGCAATTCATTAAATTACAAAATTATTTCACCAAGTTATACAAAAAAATAAGCAATATAAATTCATATATTTTAATCTAATCGTCAAATAGACCTAATAAAACAGAAAAATGTTTGGCATTGCATTTTTATTAGGGTGGAGTAGCTATAACTCTCAAATAGAATTCAATGTTTCAGAATTTCAGTTATAAGTAGTTATTTAGCATTTTTCTTTCCTAAAAAGTTGGCCTTGGGCAATCTTATAATTTAACCATTTGACACTTTTGAGGTAAAATTATGGTCAAGTTTATGAGTTAAAATCATTTCGAGCACTTGACCCGTCATGACAATATTTACTGCTGGTCTTTTTGTCTCAACAGTATATTTACTTGAACTTTGATAAGCACACAATGTGTACTTGATATGTTCCATATCTAAATCAAACACATGCACGTGTTTAAAACTTGATTCATCATAACATAATAGATTAAACTTATATCTTTTTGTTCTATATATGGCTACTGAAACATGATATGTGCTTCGTACAGTTCCAGTGTTCAAAATATGTATAATACGTGGTCACTTTTGGCCTATCTTGTAATCTGACAATCAACTGGAAACATGTTTATTATTTAAATGGTTATAACAGATCAACTACTTTGAGTCATTAACCCGTGGCCACCGGTGGCCCTTACTACAGATTTCTGCCTAGCGCCACAGTTGTTTTTACGGTAAAGTTCAATATTCACTGTTCCGAGTTCTGTGTTCCATGCAACCGGAAATAACAACCCCCCCCCCAAGTACAGAAATAGCCGACATCCGGTCTTTTACCGCCATTTTTTGAAGTTACTGATGAGGTACAACGGAGGCCCTCATGGCGTGGGGGCAAAACTTTTCATATGCCATATGATATTATGTTTCAGCTGTTTTGTTGTGATGTTTATATTTTCTTCCCGCGCACTGGTCAGCTTTTGAGGTTAGGTGTTTAGTGACACTGATTCTTTTTTGTGACAGAAACTAGTCTGTTTAAATGTCGTAAAAACTAGTTCAAATATATAAAAACTTATTTAGAGTTTTTAAAATGTTGCTTTATTTAAAAACCAGAGGATTGTTTTGTATCACATTTTATGAGCTTTCAGAATATATCATTAAAAATTACGTAATACTAGAAATGGCACTACAATTTGTGTTTGATTGATGAAAGACGCGAAGGCCACCGGTGGCCCACATGGCGCACAGTATGATGTGGGCTACCGGTGACACTCATGGCGTCAGACGGATATACAGTTTTACTACGGTGGCCTCAGAATGACACAACAAATTATCTACGCTGGCAGTCAACGTGTTAAGCTCTAATCAATTCAATACAATCCAATTTTCTTTAATTAAAAAAAAATACAAAGATAGTCTGTAGATTTTTCCATCCATTCACTAACCATTAGGTAGAAATTGAAAATGGACTGGAGTTATTTTTATCTGTTAATAGAAGATATTAGAGATATGTTAACGGTAACAGTTTACTACAAAAACTGGTCAACATTTAAACCTTTCCATCCAACTATCAAAATTAAAGGAAGATAAAAAGTGTAAACACTAGTGTAAAATCTGATGTCACTGAAAACAAAAAAGAAGAGAATTTATACTTTAATTTGGATCTCTCATATTGGAGGATTTGTTGACGGGTCGTTTATTTAGGGAGTAAACAGTTTTTTTAATGAACTTTTGATTAAATAAAAGGGAATTTTTTTGTTTTTCTTACGAAGTCACCAATGAGCTATAAGTTGTGCAGCCTAAATCCCGCACTGGCTACCTGCACTTTGAGTGAGGGTGTGCAGGGCAAAACCCTCGCCAGCCAGAAAACATTGGTCTACTTTGAAAAACCTGACAAAGTTTATGATGTTATTGCTCTAAAAAAAAAACAAGCCCTTGCCTTAGTAGGGTCTCATTGTACTCAAGGAGATCGATATTTCAGACAAACTGCCAACTGTTCAGTAAGTTGTGTGTTTTGTGTTGGTGTCGCAGTATTTCTCCTGAACTTATTAAAATAAAGTATATGACACATCATAGCCAAGACCATGAAATTTGTGTTGTATGTTACAGTTTTTTTAGGAAGAAGCTAAGGTGTGGAGTAGTGACGGCGAATTTTTAATTTTAGTAAAACAGTGCCAAATTAGTGGAGTCAGGTCACTGGTGTGTCAATTGATACTATCCAGCAAATAAAAAAGAAAGGGAAAAAACCTTTGACGATGAAATATTTACAACACAAAAAAAAGTATAGGTGGGGTGTAACTACAGTAGGGTCACCAAAAACCAAAGCATGTTTATTTCTCGATTATACAAAAACTAACAGAATTACCATTAATTTAACTGACATGAGTCACTAACTCAATGTATAAAAATAGTACAGGGTGGGGCAGAATGGACTCCCTGATTTGGCAGGTTAATTGTAAAAAAACCATCCAAGATAATTAAAAAAGCTTTTTATTTCTGAAAACTACATATTATGCCATTTCATTTTCATTATGTTTTGAAAATGATATCGTCCAGGTGACGACCTTGACGAGCGATGCACATGTTAAGTCGTTCAAAAATGTTTTCAAAAACTCTGCCCAGCATAGCTGGCTTTATTCCAGCGATGACATCAGCAATTGCTTCCTTAAGGGCTTCCAAGGTCCTTGGTCGAACTTTATAAACCTCAGATTTGAGGTGACCCCAAAGAAAATAATCACATGGGCTCAAATCTGGGGAACGAGGGGGCCATGGAACATCCCCTCGCAACGAGATCAGGCGGCCGGGAAACTGTTCTTGCAGGATTTGGCGTGAACAACGGGCGGTATAAGCCGTGGCACCATCCTGTTGAAAACAAAAGGCTTCCATATCATTTTCCTCACCATACTCTTCAATTTTGGGAAATAAAAAGTTCTCCAACATCTCACAATAGCGCACAGAGTTCACAGTAACAGTTGCACCTTCATATTCAAAAAAGTATGGGCCAATATTGCCTATGGAGGACACAGCGCACCAAACTGTCACTTTTGGTGAATGAAGAGGTCTTTGGTGAAGAGTGTGTGGGTTTTCAGCTGCCCAGTACCGAAAGTTTTGCTTATTTATTGAGCCGGAGAGGTGAAAATGGGCTTCATCATTAGACCAAAGAATAGTGCCGCTTGCAAAGAGGCTCATTGCATTGCAAGCATCTGTACGTTTCACCCAGTCTTATGAAATGAAATGGCATAATATGTAGTTTTCAGAAATAAAAAGCTTTTTTAATTATCTTGGATGTTTTTTTTACAATTAACCTGTCAAATCAGGGAGTCCATTCTGCCCCACCCTGTACTTTACTTAAGATTTTTATTTTCGAAAAGGTCACTGTTATAGTTCCAATTGTATAACTGTCTTGGTTGCTATAGCGATGATGATGGGGATGACAAACTTGTGAAGCCCATGGGATTGGATGATGGTGTTGAAGTTACATTGGGGTGCCACTACTGTATACAATCCTGCAGTTCAGTTAGTTGTGTTGGGCGTTTGTTAAAAATACCAGACGTCTTAGGCCGAATGTGAATAAGGCATTAACTTGGAATTAAATTGATTACCAGTAACTGATAAAGTGGAATGCAAATTAGAGATCTGTTAAAGGTTTTGAAATGACATCATATTTTGTGTGACATCCTGATTCAGTCTTATACGCTTTATAAGGACTTGAAACTACACATACTTCGGTTTGAAACTACAGTATGTGATCTAATGTGAACTCATATATGTAAAGGATAGATCAACATTCCGTTCAAGAGTTGATTGCACAACTGTGGGTGGGGGGGATAGTAGTTTTATATACTCAATTAAAGCTGATTCAATATCATATTTGCATTTTTTAGATGCATTAGGATCATACCGGGATAGTTTGTTGGTGGATCATGATGCTAAAGTTGTACTTGATAATGTAGGAGTAGTGTCAAACTCCAAAAGCTTAGGAGTTTTTTCTAAACTAGATTCGATGTCTACACCAGCATTCTGTAGAAAAGATAGCTGTTGAGCGTAAATGTAATACCACGTTGTATCTGGAGCCAGTTCACTTTTTTTCTTCTTTAAACCTTTCATATAGTTGTCTCTGATATTCCTCCACTTCTTCATAACTTTATTGCCTGTAAAAAACAGGTACTACTAATTAAAACTATCTAAATGCACCATTTGAATTGAAATTTTACTAGGACATTTTAAAAACCGAATTAAAAATAGTTTTAGCTTTTTAAAATTTACG